>JAJMAG010000128.1:0-62868 GCA_030564905.1 Geotrichum fermentans
ACCACTGGAAGAGAAGAAAAGAAGCAGAAAGCAAAATAGTCAAGTCACTCTTAGATGATTGGCAACAACTATACACTGGCAAAACCCGCGGAGAGCACAAATGGTATCGGTCCCTTATACCTGATGCCAAATGCGTTCTCAAGGTCCCAAAACTTGTCACCAAACACATTTTAAGGGAACAGCCTCGCAGCATCTTGAGGGTCATCACCAAACTCAGGACTGGCCACGGTCTAACAGGCGAGTGGTATGAGAGATTCTCCATACCGACAGACTCGTACGACTGTCAATGCGGGGAGCGGGAAACGATACGCCATATACTCACTGAATGCCCTCTATACAGTGAGCAAAGACAACACTTGGTTGAAATTTCCCCAGCACTGGATCTTTCAGTGCTACTCAGCTTCAAACAGGGGCTGCAAGCAAAGCTTCTGGAAATCCAGAGACGAAAGTCTCTTACACCACCGTTAAGCATCCTCGTGATGCTTACGATTATCTAGGTGAATTTTGCCTCCTGTGGGCTTTTTTTTCTTCTTTATTGAGGTTTTGTTTACACAGGGGTTTTCAGTTGTTTCAACTGGGGACGGGGACTCTCAGCGAATTCGGGCTTAGTTAAGGTGTGATTGCTGCGCTGGTGAAAGCCAGCTAAACGGAAAGAATGAACACGGTCTTGTAGGTGCTGAATCTGGGGTTTTCTTTTATTTTTGTTTTCTTGTGATTGTGAAAGTTTAATATTGTATCTTATTTAGCGGTATAGCCGATTGACCGGGCAAAAATATATCTATCTATCTATCGCTTCATGGTCTTAACGCTGGTGAAAGACAATTAAATAAAAAAAAGCACGGTTTTGTCGGTACTAGATCTGGGATCCTATTTTATGTATAGTTTCTTATGATTGTGAACGTTTGGTATTGTTTCTTATTAGCGCTATAGCTGACTGACCGGGAAAAAGTAACCCTATCTATCTGAAAATACTGTATCTATTGTGCCCCTGGTAAAAATATTTTTAAGGAAAAATAACTAATTAGTGTCGAAAACGTAGATCTAAGTTTTTGATTTTTGTATTTTTGATTTTTTTTCTTAATGTGAAAGTTTGGAAGAAGCATTAACATGGAAGGAGGAGTTGGCTAAAACGTATGCAGTCCGTTCCAACAGACCTTCAGGAAACCCCATTTACCTAGTACGCTCGCGAGCACCGGAAGGAAAATTACTGGGCACACTACTTGCCTTGATGTCTAACCTTTTAGGACTGTTCGACAACTATTTGACCTGTGTCTTTATTTATGTTTATATAGCTTCTCTAGTGGAATCACTCTAACGGGACAACAAACACTCCAAATAACAACCGTTTGATCAGATTTGATCAGACGACGATTAATTTATGTTTTATGGATGTTTACATGATTTTATTTTCTATTAGACTTGAGCTTGTAATATGGTTTAAGCGGGACAATAAACAGGCTTATCGATAAAACACCAATCAAGCCAATAATGATAACGGATACACTTGGCCAACTCGCAGTATAGATATGATGATTACGCTTGGAATTCATGGCAAGCATATGACTACTGGGATGGTCAACCAGATTATTATAGCTACTACGGATACATGAAGAATTTATGCTCAAATAACACTTTCAATCAGTGCGTGCGTGCACTTAGGACAAGGAGTCAGCATCACTCTCGCTGTTTTGGAGTTCAAGCATGGTTACACATTCAATGATTGCTACCTTCCCTGCTAGTGGCTTCCAAAGTGAGGTGTTTAAAACCGGGGCAAAATGCCCCCTCCCTGTTATTACTGTACTCTCCTTATTTTCATTTACAGGTACTTACGATTTCAGATACTTATGGCTGCATACGAGCAGCAAACTGGAGCCAGCATCCAGGATATTTTAACCAAAATGTCCAAAATGTATTCAGAGTCAAATGATATACTAATTTTTGAAATCGAATAAGACCGCAACTAAGGAAAGTGAAATCTTAGCACGTCAACAATATCTATTTATACTTCTTCATAACTTTTATCATTTCTCACTTAGGAAAAGGGTGCCGCAGCTACTATACAAGTAGGATCGTTGTAGATTTGAACCCCTTTTGCACTAATTAGCTTCAGTAAATGCGACTATTCGCATACTACTCACATTTAAATCTTTCCAAAAGTCATGAGCAGGACTTCGCTTTATTTATCTTATATAAATGTGTATATATGCTAGCTCATGTTTGTGGAACTGTCAACGGAAGATCGAATCTGTGCAACACTGGTGTCGCCTCAATTTCCGTATTTACGTCGACAGTCACCGCAAGTCTGTTTATTTCATTTCAAGGGCCCCCTAAAGGAAATATCCCCCACCCCCAAAAAAATAAGGCGCGGGAAGTGTAGTTGATGATGGTGTGGACTAGAAAGAAATGTAAAGAACCTTTTGACCAACCGTCCGGCACCTGGGACTGGGACCATAATTTACACAGCGACTCACCATTGACATTTATCGAAGAAAACCCTCTCAGCTGTAACTGAGGCGAGTAACGAAGAAAGAAAAGGAAAGAGATGGATGGAAATGGAAATTTTTACGTTAAATAACGGTTGACAATTACAACAACAACGACACTGTTTCTGTTGCACTTGTTTTCCCCAGCCGCAACATACTTAGTGTCAGGGCCCAAATCCCAGTTCCTGAGCACATAAATCTAAACATCCGATAGTTATGCCACTTTATGTAGGCGAACTACGTGTGTTCGTACTTATATCCCAACCCAGTTTGATTAATGGCTTCTCAGTGTGAGAGGGTCCGTTGAGAGCTCAATGGAAAGTCCAATTCAAGGGGAAGAGAATTACATAGAGATAAATTAAACCAACTATCAGCGCCCACTACCCAACTCCAGTCCCTTGGAGGTCTTATTTGGAAGCTAAAACGTATGCTCAGTATTGAAATTTTAAGTTGATATATAAAAAGAATAATAACGTTAATAAGAACAACCTATTTATTGCACCTCTAGTAGTATCATTTAGACAAGACAATAAACAGATTAATTTTTAGAAGAAGAAGAGAAAACACCTTCCTCTTACAATCCACAACTTCGTTAAATTCCAAACACAAAAAGAAAGCCCTACGGGGGGCTCGAACCCCCAACCTTGAGATAACTAGGTATCTAAGAGTCTCACGCTCTACCGATTGAGCTAGCAAGGCAATTTTCTGAAGGTCCAAAATTTACTGGTTTAGTGTAAATAGTGCACTATGTACGTTTTGAAAACCTGAAATGAGTTTAAAAACGTGTTTAGCAGTACTCTTGAGAGCTAGGATATTTAAAGTAGTATGCCTTTGGCTATTGTATTATTTTTTTATGTGTTTTTGTACTTTCCTTTTTCTTTTTTTTTTTCGGGCCGGCTCAGTCCAAACATCAATTGAGAAGAAAAACATTTCCTCCGATGACTTCGCATACATACTCATAATCACAATCATGATCATAATTATAATTGTTGGCCATTTATGTTTACATACGTACATAGCACATCAATACTGTACAAAGAACTTCCAGGTCTAGGTTCAAACGGTACCAAAGATCCCAAGGTTCCAAGATTCCAAGATTCCAAGATTTCAATAATCAATGCTACTAGTACCAGCGCTGTCATGGCTGCATGTTTCACATCATACATTAAGTGCAAATGTTGATGAGCATCAATATCTGCAGAATCAAAGTTTTTCTTCAATCAAGCTCGTTTTTTTTAGCCGTGCGAACTTACATGTACACATACTGTAGATACATGTATGTACGAGCCCGGCCGAGCACTGATAGATCTCGAGTCGGCCTGCATTGACGGCCGCGGTCTAGGCCCGTCTACCGTACATGGATCAATGTAAACGCACTGCCAGGCCAACGCTGTGCCATGGACCACTGGCAACTTGAATCCGGGCCACTGGTTTTCTTCGAATTAGACACTCTATACATGTAGCTTCAAGTCCAAAAGCTCTAGCTAGCTACTAGTTTTTGGACACAGCATACATGTATACTCTAAACCTACCAAAAGCTAACGTTCAAATGTTGGCCCTAGGAAACTAGATCTCTTGAGAGTCCGGTTGTTGAGTTCAGAGACCGGTTGGCAAATAGGACGTGCCAGTGGGTTGCACGCTCTTTGCCGAGTTCAAAGTTTTTGAAATCTAGACCTTCTTGCTACGGTAACGTTTTGGGCATGTGGATGGGCGCCGGCGTTCAATTGTTGGTTTGTTTTTATTTGGTTTTGTGAGGCAAAGCCCGAGAACGGGATGTATTTTCGCATTTTTCGCTGAAAAGAACACCGAGGTGCAGGCGCAACGAATCGTAGGAAGAGCCCTACGATCAAAGTACGCCTCATTTTGCCACAAGTCTTGGTTCATAGCAATATCAGTACATGTTAGAAGTTTAGAAAATCAATTTTGTATATAAAAAAACAAACAAAAACACCAGTCCAAAGTAGGAACAAGCTCGTTAAAAATCAAAAACAAAACTCATCGAGAGAGTAGAACAACAAGTGTGTTCCCTTACTCGGACAAGCGGTTGCCCTTCTTGGGAGGCACGCCGATGCCGTTACCGTTGCGGAACATCTTGACACCGTTGTCGCCTTCAACAAACTGGCAACTGCGAGCAACCTTGTAGAGAGAAACAACCATGTTGGACTGGTCGCTGCGGTAGTGTTCGCCGAGGACCTTCTTGAGCGCTTCAGTACCCTTGCGGCCGTTGTAGAAAGGAATGCGGGACACAAAGTGGTGCAGGACGTGGGTCTCGATAATGTCGTGGAAAATGTACTCGCCAATGAAGCCAAAGTCACGGTCAATGGTAGCCATGGCGCCACGGACAAAGTTCCACTCCTCGGGGTCGTAGTGAGGGAGGGTGGGATCAGTGTGCTGGAGGTAGGTAATGAACACCAGCCAGTGGTTGACCCAGAGGTAAGGGACAACGTAGTAGAGGAAGACAGAAGAAAAGCCCCACTTCATGGTAGAGAGATAGAGCACAGTGAGGGTGGAGAGAATGCCAATGTCGGAGACAATGACGTCCATAAAGTCCTTCTTGTCAAAGATGGGGGAAGCAGGGAGGAAATGGTTCTGAACCCACTTGGATCTGTTGGGGTACTTCTGGCCGGTGACATTGGTGAAGAGGTACATGATCCATCCAAACAGCTGCTGGAGAATGAGGTAATAAAGGGTGACAATGGGAGCGTCTTCGGCGAACTCGGACAAGCCGCGAACAGAGAGGAACTCCTCTCTGGTCTTGGGGACAAAGACCATGTCGCGCTTGAGGTTACCGGTGGCCTTGTGGTGCTTGCCGTGGGAGATTCTCCAGGAGTGGTAAGGGACGAGGAGGGCAGAGTGGAGGATCCAGCCGACAACGTCGTTGACGGTTCTGGAGTCGGAGAAGGCGCCATGGCCACACTCGTGGGCGAGAACCCAGCATCCGGTGCCAAAGAGGCCCTGGACAAAGCCGTAGGTCATCCAGGCAACGACTCTGAGAGAGAAGGAGGGGATGAGGTGCAGGTATTCGTGGGCAAGGTAACCGAAGAGGCCAATGAAGAAGAGATCACGGGCGACGTAGCTGAAGGAGCGGACGTAGGATCTCTTGTAGCACTCTGGGGGGATTGCATCAAGGATCTGCTTGATGGTGAGCTGGGGGACATTGAAGGTTTCGCCGTGGCCGTTGACGGCAACTCTGGCCTTTCCCTCGTGCTCTTCGAGGGAGTCGTAGGCGCCAAAGCCGGTCAAGTTGGCCTGCAGAGTTCTCTGCGTGAGGTTTTCCGTGTTGGTGGAAGTAGCGGTGGACATTTCCTTGAACCTGCTGGGGGGGAGAGTTGAAGAGGGACGAGAGTGAAGAAGAGGAAGAAGAGAGGGAAGAAGAGGAAGAAGAGAAGAAAAGGAAGAGAGAAAGAAAGGAGAAAGAAATTTAAAGGCGAATATAGAGTGAGAGACAGATTGGAAAAATGGAAAAAAAAAAAAAAAAAAAAAAATTATTATTATTATTATTATGGTGAAAATATTATAAAGAAGCCATAGTGTTAATAAAGTTCAGGCCAATCCCGGAAGGAATCACGACTAGGCTGCAGCTGAAAAGGCCTGCAGCGCTCGCTAGCGTCTTTGTGCCAGCGCCCGATTTCAGGTTCCCAGACGAAGTTTCAGAAGCGAAACTCTGTGGGAGATTGTTTGTTGGTAATTAGGATGTCGACGAGGGAGTGCGTCTGTCAAAGGACTCGAGGCCGGCGATGTGGAGTGTTTGGCAAACTCCTCGGAAGAAACTTCCGTTGGTGACATGCCACCGATCAGCGAATTTGGGGGGCTCCGAGCCTAGGGGGGATGGCGCCCCTTGATGGACATGAGCAGCAACGCTGGAGCACGGCGGGTGTCTACGGGAGGCGATCCAGACTAGTCAAGTACTACTAGCTAGGTTGTTCAGATGTTCCTGGTACCTCTGTGGGTGCTACTCTTTGACTTGGGAGCAGCAGCACTAGCCAGTGCCGGCCAGTAGTTCTTGTCATGATCACCACCAGCGTCACTCCGCGCGGTCTCTCCGTCTCCCCGTCTGCCTGAGTGCGTTCCTTGCGTAGTCGCGCGCGTTTCTTGGGCGAAATGCGGAGCGGCCAGTCGCGTTGCAGACGTTACACACAAATGGCGACACTCGCAAAGTGTTGGGCTGCCAACAGACGAGAGCCAAGCGCTGCACTACCAGGCGGCAGTTACTGCGATTGCCATTTCTGTGCTTTCTACGGTGTCCAGATGTCTCTCATTAATTATTTCGCTCGCTCAACAGACCAGCGCTCGTCTCTTTTGTTCCTTCTTGACGCGTGGCATTTGCACAGCCGGTGAATTTCGCCGCAGTCAACTGGCCGCAGTAATTTTTTTCATTTTTTTCATTTTTTCGTTTTTTTTTTCGTTTTTTTGCCGTTTTTTGTTGGGAGCTTTCCTGCACAGCCTTGCGCTGGGATATCTTGAGCGGCCGGGCCTGAACTTCAGAGTGGCGGCGGCCGTTGCTACGGAGACACGCAGGAGTCTAGGCGCCCAATGCTTTTGCAAACGGCTGAACCGATCGACGATACAAAAAAATAAAAAATAAAAAAAAATAAAAAAATAAAAAAAAATAAAAAAAAATAAAAGATTTTCTCGTTTTCTTCATTGGTGACGAACAACGGCATTAATGACACGTGCAATTCTGCTGAGAAAATCAAAAAAGCCGAAAAAAGCACCAACTTCATGATAAAGTTTGTGATAAAGTTTGTGACAGATTCAATGTTATCATAACCCCAAAACAGTAATATTATCAATCTCATAGTGAAAATTTTTTACACTGATCAGCTACTTAGGTCGCCTAGTGCAAATATCAATATACAATCGACAAAGTACATAGGCAGCCAAAAAAGCAGCCAGACAGCTTTTATTGATATCGATCATCAGCCAGCACCTTCGCTCAAATCTAGAAATTTTAAAGCACTCAAGCACTAGTGCTAATAGTAGTGCTCACTATATAAGTAGTATATCTCGTAACATGTGCATAACGGTTTTATACATGGCCACTGCCATGGATTTGTATGTAACGAGCTTCTGTAGAATTAATCGTCAAATGTTCTCCACTATAGGGCAATATTGAACATAGATGATACGCATGTGATGGCTCATACAAGAACTTTGAAGCCTAGAAAAAACCAGTGGCCATGTGCCTAGCTACTCACCGGCCTTCTCACGGAGACATATTCACGCGTATTACTTCCTTATCCCCTGCGCGTGCATGCCAGCCCATGCATGTGTCAATATTGTTGAACCTTTCGTATTACCTCTCGTATTACCTCTCGTATTACCATATCAAAATTTAGTATTAGATAAGTATGAGATAATCATTAGATAGTCTACTCACAATACATATGTTGAACGACATACTTCAAGATGATGATGATAAACACACCTCATACTGTTGACTTGACATTGAAAATGATATAGAAAAACTAAAGAAAGCACAAAAAAAAAGACACAGCAGCCATTGAGGTTTTTAGATAGTCCTAGTTTTATATTTCATCATTATTTGTATTTACTTAGTACCCATTCTTAAATACTTTTTATAAATTATAATGAGCCCAAAGAAAAAAAAAAACACTTTATTAAAAAAAATTACTAAATACTTCAAATTAACGCCCAAATATGCTGAAAAACCATACATTTATATCGCATTACCTTCAGTAAACACGTAAATTTTGACTTCCAAGAAAATTGCCTTGCTAGCTCAATCGGTAGAGCGTGAGACTCTTAGATACCTAGTTATCTCAAGGTTGGGGGTTCGAGCCCCCCGTAGGGCTTTCTTTTTGTGGTTGGAATGTAATGAAGTTGTGGATTGTGTGAGGAAGGTGATTCTCTTCTTCTTAATGTTATGCTTGTTACTTGTTGCTTGTTTTGATTGAGTTTTTTTTGTTAGCATGTGTATATAAACCACCTCGCAAGCAATTGTCATTTTTTTTGTCACACACAAGTGGCTGCTAACACGTCTGAATTGAAAAAAAAAACGCAGTTGACATATAACAAATAATAATAATAATAAAAAGTTAGTTCAGTTTCTTTGGCGATATTAGCTGGTTGCTGAAAGGTCTGATTTATATCAAAGTCTAGTTGATGTATACCCTGAATAATAATTATAAAACTTTGAAGGTCACAAATATAGGAGCAAATGCTAGCTAAGATATAAATCAAACCAGGGAGATCGCTACTTTAAAAAGAGGGAGCATTGTTTTTCGATGAAAGCAGGTACGAAAAGCTAATTAAGATTGAGAAAAAGAATGGATGGCCAGCGATTCTGTTCAGAGGTGGACTTCACATTTAGGATGAAGAGCTGAAACTAGTACTAGCATTGTTCGACAGTCTTAGCTCATGTACTTTAAACAAACCTACGAAATCTCCGAACCAAATAGTCTTTCTTGTGCTCGAGAAATCAGTTCAGAACCAGGCATCTGGGGAGAGCAATTCAAAGCTAAGAGTAAATGGTTATATTTGATAAAACTTGAATAATTTCATTTGCAATATACAGTAGTAAAAAAAAAAAAGGAAATAAATAAGTGAATCGGTGGATAAAACAACGGTCCTGATATAAAGTACAAAGCTTTGAAAAGTAGCAACGCATTGTTCAAAGCTGAACAATGCGTTAGCGTGTTGAACATTTCGTGCTGCGTAAGAGGAGCACAGTGGCCATATAGCTGTCAGCGTAGATGTCCATCTCTACCAAACATACTTGTAACTATCCTGTATAGCACCTCAAGCGAGCTATTTCAAGCATATGGAAAAGTTATTCCTCTTCGCACCTGGGTTGATCTCTTCGCGCTTGAAGGTCTTGACTTTTCGACCGGGTTTGTTCTTTCTTACAAGCCGATAGAGCCAGTACACAAGCTTCGAGCTCTCCTTGCGGCGCTCCAGCTTGAACCCCAGCTCTTCCATGATACTTGTCAGAAGCTCTTCAGTCATGTACCGAGAGTTGAGCACGCAGGGCGCCGGCAGGACGAAAAAGAGCCCGGGAAATGGGCTGCCAGAGTTGTGCCCATTGGACGGTGTTTTGAGAAACTCGGCACAGCGGCGCAGCATCTCGCCCCGCTGGAAGTGATCCGGCACGTAGTTGACAACGAGAGAAAGCGAAATGAAATCAAACCGCTCAGCGTCGGCCGACTTGTCCTTTGGAAGCGGGCGTTCCATGAAATCCTGTTGCTTGATTTTTTTGGGATCCTGCGAATTCAGATCAATTCTTTCGATGGGTCCGAATATACCACTGCGAGAACACTCATTGTCGGCGGAAAGACATCCAACTTCCAAGAGGGAGAATGGCTTGCTGGATTCTATCTCGTCTTTCCAACTCTCTTGAAGCCATTCCACAAGTAGCTTGGAAGTATCGCCTCCTCGCGTACTACTCTGGCCTGCTATCGACGCCTTCTGGTATTCCAAAATGCCACCATTCTCTTCGATTTTCTTTTCTATCTCCGCGTTTTCCTTCTCCAGCGCCGCGACGTCAACGCCCTTTTTCCCATTCCGAGCAGCTTCTAATTCTGTCTTTATAATTGCTTGCCTTTTCAATAGCGTGTGATGCTGACGAATGATCTTTCTAGTATATTTCGATGCAAACAGAGCCTGAGGCTTCCCACCCGCAAGGTTCTTTGCTAGCGAGATTGCAGAGTTCCCGGTAATACCAGACTGTTTCCTGGCCGAAAAGACCGGCTTTTTGGTCACTTTGCTTGCAGATATGCTCACTGGCACCGGCTTTTTCTTCTTCTGACCCATATCTTTTTGCATGAGCTCCGTGGAGAGCGATTTGAGCAGAGCGCTTTGTTCAACCCGTCGATTTAGGGTTGTTTGACTTTCGGTTTTTTTGGGTGAAGATTTTCACTTGTCGCCCACACATTTTGCTAGCCTCACACCGTGATATAACAACACACATGGCATGGCAGGCAATCTTATGGTATGCCCTGAATCCGATAATGGGTGAGGGATTACCTACTTCTCGAGGAGGTATTCCTTATTGTGGTAGACTTCCTGGAGAATTATGTGAAACATGGCGCTCTATATATAGACTTTGGTGTGTCAATCTAAGGCGATTTCTGTGTGAAGAGAGCATGGAGTCTACGATTCATCAGAACTGTTTCATAATCTACTGTAAACCGCATCATCCAGGATTCAATACTTGCGATTTCATTAATCTGTATTGACTACATATGTAAATGCATCATCGGCGCCGTTCTGTGGTATATGCGGCCAACAGAGGGTATCTAGGTTCAGCTTGACGGATTGCCTTTCGCAATATTTAGCAACTTGCCAAAGACAGTACTCTACCATACTACAATATAGGATACAGATTATAAGTAGAAACATTTTTGAAGTTACGCCATAGTCTTTGAGATTTCGTAGATAGTCTGATGTTTGGGGTATTTCGGTAGTAGTGTGTAACCTTGCCCCTTCAATGCGTACTCCCGATTTACCAGCACCCTGCATCCCTTATCCTTTGACACCTCGTTCGCACGACCATTTTCTCATTGCATCTCCACTAATGTCGTCGGACGAACCTTTGGATAAATCCGTCAACAAGGCTAGTACTTTTCATACTCCACCAGTTGATTCTTCGCGATCATGGCTCGCTGAGAAGGAATCGTATGGTATCGAAGAGGATCAGCAGCATTTCACAGATCTCCTTGGTATCAAGGTAGATACAAAGGCATATGCACACGACGACCCATCAGCATCTACTGAGGCACCGCCACTGTCGCCTAACTCCGCTTCCAAGACACATCCCGTCAGGCGCAAGCCTGTGCATAGAGCATCGTCTACAACCGCCGCTACGTCTGACGATGTTTCCTCGGTTGAGTCATCAGACAGCTCTGGGTCTACACCTAACTCGCTTCCGCCGCCTTTAGCTACAGCAGTTGAGCAATTTGTTCAAAGTCTCAAGGAACCCAAGTTTGCGGCGCCTCTCGACCCCAGCGCCGTGTCGGCACTGTACCAGGAGTTCTACAGCTATTTTGCGGCCAAGGCAGATCATTACCTACAAACAGGAGGTCACTTGCCGCCCAAGAAGCGTGAAATCCAGATGGAAACATACGAAGAAATTGCAGAAAAGCGAAAGGAGCGGTCCTTGCGACCCGTGAGGCTGCGAGAATATGAGGAGACGGCAGAAGCTCGCGCGTGTGCCACCGTGTTTGAACGTATATACCGGCCCGGAGTGGGCGATGATGTTGACCGAGCTCGCGACATTCAAGAACGAGTGGCAGTTATGAGACAGGTTGTGAAACTCAAGCATTTGGATTTTGATACCACTGGCAGCATACTTGAAGGACAATCCGAGGATGAGCGGGAAAAAACCATGTACGCCAAAATGGCGCCCGCAGGCGAAGCTTTTGCATTAATGAATGCCGAGGGTATTAACACGCCCCTCGCCAAACTAGACCATCTCATGAGCGGACACAAATTAGTTGTACAAGCGCTGAACGAGCTTTTTCCTAACCCGAAATCAAAAGCGAGCGCCGACATGATTATACCCGCCCTGATTTACGCATTATTGACATACGAAACTTGCAACCTCTGGCTCGATCTTGCATTCATTAGCCGGTTCCGCAATGCCGCCCTATTAGCAGGCGAGCCTTCCTACATATTAACCAATTTCCAAGCCGCTGTGGGGTTCCTCGAATCCGCCACACTCGAATCGCTTGGACTCACAGACACGGAGGCACCAGAGGGCGTCGACCTTTCAATTCTGACAGCCGGAGTTCCGGAAAACAGGCAGTCGATCCTTGAAATGTCTCTCCAGCCCATCGCTCCCGCCCCACAAACACACAAGTTTTTCAAAGGCCTCTCTCATCGCGTGTCACTCCCTTCGCTAGCAGGTAAAGATTCTGGGGCCTCTAACCGAAGGGCTTCAATGATGCTTGCGCCCAATGGGATTGTAACATCGGCCGATCAGGCGTTCAAGAACCTGGGCCAATCCTTTGGAAACTCCTACCGGTTCTTCCTGAACAAAGCCAACAATGACAAGAGTCCATCGACTGAGGGTGGCCAGCCCCTTCTCTCCGACAGCTACGCGGCCATCAAGCTGCGGAGAAGCCTCTCTACAGAAACCGGCAACCACAGCGCCATCCCTGCAACTCCGCCGACAGCCACCAAGCCCACATTTGACGGACCGGCCGCGCCTCCCATCAGCGAAGTGCCACCAGCTACCGTGGGTCCTGAACCAGAACATGCCAATCACATCCTGGGTCGATTTGCAAGCATGAGCATGATCAAATCGTTTGCAAGCCCCTCGCCCTCTGCTGCCGTCACCCCCGCGAGCCGGCCCAGCTCACCACCTCCGACGTTACTCAAAAAGCCGCTCGACAAGCTGGCCGCCAAGGACTGGGAAAGCCTGACGATGGCGGAAGCGAAAGCGGTGCATGAGGATTACAAAAGACTGGTCGCGTACTTGAAGGATATTCATGCATTTGAGAAATGAAAAGACAGAGGAGTATATTGAATTCGAGGGGAAATGTCAACTAAACCATTTTCAGACCATCAGCGTCACCAACGAGAAAACTGGAGGGGGATCTTGACTAACTAACTTCCAAAAACGTCTGAATCATTATTTGAAAAGATAATTGGTTGATATATAACAAGAATGAACAAAAACAAGAATAAAAAATATAAAAATAAAGGAGGATACATAATCTTGCAAATAACATTGTATGCATGAACGTAAAGATTTAAGTTGTATTGGATCTTGATGGACAAAAAGAGGTCAAAGCACGGATGGAACTGGACAGATTCCAAATTCAGGGCATGCTCCAATAACAGTGCACATGCGTACACAAGTTCGAGTATCATTCGCAGCGATTTTACAAACCAATACTTTTTTTTGCTACTTGTGATAAACTAGCCTTTGATACTCTTGACATCATGATCTGATCCAATTCACACAATTAACCAAAAAAGAGAATCTCTTAACGCCGAATACATGTATGTAAAACAGAATAAAACGAAACAAATAAGTTACAAGAACAAATTTAAAACAAGCCCCCCAAGAAAAGACCAAAAAAAAAAGACAACTAAACAAAAAAACACGCTTTACAAAGCAGTACAATCCATAACCCGAGGAGAACGTATAGTATATACAATATAGTACATAAAAAAGTGCAAATACCAAAAAATGAACGAAAAAAATCAAAAAAAAAATCAAAAACATCAAAACCGGTCAAGACTCTGGGAAACTCATGGATCACATCTAAGGCGGCGCAAAGCGTTCCAAAAAGTCCCTCAAGCTCATTTCTGAGACATCCATTTCTTCATTCTCAGCGCCATCGGCTACAGACAGCGACTGTCCTGGGTGATTGTGGTGGTCATAAAAATCGTTAAAATCGTCATCATCATGGTGGTCAAGGCCAAACACGGCGGTCATGGCGCGCGTGTAGCGCGGCGGGTAGTAGTTGCGGCGCGCCTTGGCTTGCTGCTGCGCGTTGAGGTACGCCGGGTCGCACCGCGGGGAGCCTTGCTGGTGCAGCTGCACGACGTGGCGGATGGGGAGCGTGGCGGCGCGGGCGATGCGCGTGATGTTGGTGTGGTGATGGTGGGCGGCGTCGTGGGACGAGTCGCCAATATGTGGGGGCGAGGCGGGTGGTGAGTGAACGTCGGAGAGAAGGTCGCAGGGATGCTGGGGTGTGGGGTGGTCGAGTCGTAGCGGTGACACTGGCGGAACTGTGGTGTTGTGGGGATCGATGGGGTCTTGGTCTGAGGGATCTTGGTCTTTGTGATGGTCAACGCTACGAAACGTGGGCGACACTTCGGTAGAAGCCGGCGGCGACAAGGTGGAGTTGGGCCCGACCGCGGTATTGTTTGCGGGGGTGCCTGGATGCGAGTTCAAAGGCGTAAAAGTGTAGTCGACCCATCGCTTCGTAAAGGCGTCTTCCGAGGACTGGCTCTTTTTGGACTGGATGCTCAAGCTTGAACTGTCGTGATGGCGAGCACCAGGCACCTGTAGCGTTTGCCTCGAGTGGTCTTTACCTTGCAAATGCTGGACGCCTGTGATTCGGCTTAGCCACGCGCTGCTGCCTCTACTCGGTGGATCAGAGCTAATCACAATCGTATTTCTCACGCCTCTTTCTTGCAGCATGTTTTCTTCATCAATAACGCCATTGCGTTGGCGATCCGACCCGGCTGGCGACTCGTTTTCAATGACGTAGTCGATTTCTATATCTGTACCGGAATAGTATTCTGCGTGTGACCTTCGAATTACCAGTGGCGCGGTGGCAGAGTGTGGTTGCGAGGGACGAGGCACTACGTCGGGAACTAGTGCGCCGTATCGCTCTGTACGCACCATTGCGCGCCGACTGGGGCCGAGGAAGGGAATTGCGCCTTCGCGGTATACAAACACGCACGTGTCGATGAAACAGTTGAACGGCTTCATCCAAGACGCAACAAGTGCCAGCCAGTAAATGGGTTCTGTGTTGTTATCTCGATGTGAATTTCGGTTTTGGGTGTAATAGAGGAATTGCTGAATGAGAGGGAATATGTAAAGAAGCACATAGGTGAGCGGGTATATGAAAATGCTGTTGACTTGTCGCTCGATGATATTGCGGCGGTGCCTGAATCTGACGATATTCTCGCGGTTGAGTTGTTGTTGAAAGTCCTCATTGATTAAGGTACTGAGATTGGACATTTCGGTTGCTGCGCTCCGTCCTTCGACTGGTGAAGGGACAGGTTCCCTTGGCGGACTATTACGGATTCGGCGTTCTTCTTCGAGCAGTGGGTTTAGGGAGCCGAATCCGGGGAAGTAGGATATAAAAATCTTTGCATTCCTCCATCCTCCTTTGAAAGACCGCCTTAAAAGTCGAAAACCGCGAGAGACTCTGGGCATGATGGATGCTTCTTCTATCGATTCTTTTGAAGTATCCTGCTTGGACGAAGCAAGGCTGGCCTGTACAATAGCCTTGGAAACCTGATACATGTTTATTTTAACGTAGATGAAGATGGAACAGTAGATGGCGATGATGAGAACCATGATCGTTATACGCGGTATCCAGGCGAGAATCAGCGAGTACCATATTGGCTGGACGACCAGATAGCACCAGGAGGTGAAAAAAGTGTAGCCTGAGTTTCCAATCATACCAAGACACGCAAAGATGATTGGAATGATGAAGAAAAAGACCCAGTAGATGAAATGACGGTATCTGTAAAGGCCGCCTTGAATATTGGGATAAAAAATGAGAAGGGCGGTATGTACTGCGAGCGCGAGCACTGCAAAGTCGCTTGCCTGGATGACGGCGACGGTGAGGAAGCCGACGCCATCGCAAAACTGGGAGTGCAGTTCACTCAGATTCATGGTTTCTTGGTGAAGGTATCTTATTGGGAAGGTGATGAGTATGATGGCCTTTAGGAGGTCCATGAAGATGAGGGCGATGGTGAGATCATGGCGAAACTGGCGTATTCTTTTCCGTTTCCTCGGAGGTCTGAGGACTGGGGCAGGCATGGACTGTTGATCTGGAGGCCTGTTGGCGTACAAGCGCAGGGCGCGCTTGAGTTTGTAGTTGTCGTAGAGGGGGACGAGGAACCACCAGACGAGGACCGCGATGCCAGAGACGATGGAGAGCGAGGCGGCCGTGATGGCTACGACGCGCTGTACGTATGCATGATATGCGGATGAATCCATGGCAGGCCAGTCTAGAGCATGGTTGAGGAGTGGTAGAGGGTGTAAGAGACTGTAGAAGAAAGGAAAAAAATGTGTGCGGAGACGGTGAAGGTTCAGATTTAGCGTTATGTGTTGTGTGTTGTGCTCAAGTGGGAAATATCTGAGTTAAAAGCTGCGCCGTGGAGCTGGCGAGAGCTGTGATTTGACAGGGTCTGTTGAGATGTGAGTGGTTCTGGTCAGGGCTGTGCTGCTGGTGATTTTGGGCAGGGCTGTCGAGGGTCTTGCGAGTAGTTGGAATGAGTCGGTGTTGGTTTTTCCAGGAGTAGCAGGACGAGTAGCAGGAGGAGTAACTAGTTGGGTCTCATACTTTGGGTCTTCATCAGCACTTTGTTCCTTGTTCAACACCAGTCTCGTCCTTTGACTCTCAGGATTCGCTCCGTGGGGGCTGCGCACGCAGAGTTGCAGCACCGGCACCTTTGCTGCCTTTGCAACTGCTTCCTTTAATCTCCTGAGCCCAAAAGACTCGCGCGGTGCTGCCCCGGCGCCGCCTTTTGAATCTGCGAATGAAATCGAAAGGCTGCACGGCGTGCCCATCGCCTGCCCAGAAAAGAAAAGCAGAAAACGCAGAAAACACAAAATGCACAAAATACGCAGAATACACACACACACACTTTGGCATTTGATAAAACAAAATTACTACTACCAGTTGACTAGTGCTCAGTACGCACCAAGTAAAGGGTCGACTACATAGTGGCACTGGCTGGCTACAGCTACTAGTATGTAGTAACTCGGTGCTACATATGGCAAAGTTTGCCGCAGAAGAGCCAGTTCGCGTACTTCGGCATTGGTGCTCAGTTATGCGCGCATTATAAGCTCTTATGCGTAATTCCTGGACAGAGCCTCGAACTCTAAATTTGACACGTGCGGCAAGCAAAATTAAATGATTGGCTGCCATCAAAAGTTCAATGCCACCAGTATGCACGTGCCGCGGCTGCGGTTTCCATCGATGCCTTTTAAGCTTCTTTTTTAAGCCGCTTACGTGCAGCCACCGGGATTATATAACTACACAGTGCAAGCATACGTCATGCTTAGTCAGTGATAACTGTACATTATAAGTTATATAATAACATTAGTAATCGTTATGATTACGTGACAATAAATGACGTAATAGCGTATATTCTCCGTATGTGAGAGCAGCGCCCTTGGTCCCTCCGCCACACCCTCCATCTACTACTCAGTTGACTCCCTTCACAATGCCTAAAGCCTTCGTCCCTCTAGAGTCAAACCCCCAGGTGTTCACCACATTGGCCCACTCTCTGGGCCTCTCATCCTCCCTATCCTTCAACGACGTTTTCAGCATCGATGACCCCGATCTCCTTGCCTTCGTTCCTCGCCCCGTAGAGGCGTTGGTACTTGTCTTCCCAGTCAGCCCTGCTTACGAAGAACATCGCGCCCAGGAGGACTCCCAGAAAGACGCAGACTGGTACGAAAAAGTCGCCGGCACCAAGGAGCAGCAAAGCGTGTGGCTCAAGCAGACCATACGAAACGCATGCGGTACCTACGCCCTGTTACATGCCCTCGTGAATGGGTTTGCAAGGAACGATAAACTGCTCAATAGCAATTCTTACATTACAAAGCTCAGCGACAAACTGGAACCGCTGACGGTCCAGGAACGGAGTAAGTTGCTGGAGGACGATGAGGAACTGGAGCGGCTACATGCAGCGGTGGCAAGCGAAGGAGATACCCAAGCCCCAGATGCAAACGACTCCATTGACCTGCACTACGTCTGTTTCACGCGCTCGGCAAGAGTTGGAGATAACCCCAATACGCTGGTTGAACTGGACGGTAGACGCACCGGCCCCCTCACCCGTGGCGTTCTCAAGGATGGTGAGGATTTACTCAGTGAGACCGCTCTGGACGAAATAAGAAAGTTCATGAAGCGTGAAAAGGAGAATCCTTATTTCAGCATCCTAGCATTGTCGCCTTCATTTGACTAACGCTTTTGCGGCAAACTAAAATGCAAAACTAGTAGCGGAAAAATATATTATAAGCATAAATAATAGTCTTGTTTTCTGGCAGATCTGAAGCTACTACTTTTGAAACCCCAGATTTTTCAGTTCCGTAATGCAGGTTTAGGGCTATGATATTTTTCAAAGTCCTCAGCTGAAATCCCAAGCCCGATCGGCAAGCTCCCTTCAGCTAGCTAGGTCAAAATGTACGCTTATGGCCGCCATTGCGCTTCTGGTTTGCGACACCAAAGTCTCTGCCTACATGCGGTGAAGCTGTATTCCACAAAGGCTAACTTGAATGGGGTCTTCGCCGTCAACAAACCTCCGGGCCCGTCATCGGCCGTCATTGTGGGCCAGATCAAACGAACCGTCAACAAGTCAAAACTGGTCGCAGGGTCCAAAGCTAATGGTCCTTCCCGGGACGATAGCAGGCACAGCGGTAGTGGGTGGAAGGCCAAAAAACAACAGCAAGGCCTCAAGGTGGGCCACGGCGGTACATTGGATCCGTTGGCCTCGGGTGTCATGATTATAGGAGTGGGCACGGGCACCAGGGACCTCACGCACTACCTCACCAACTGCACCAAGGTCTACGAGGCCGTCGCCATGTTTGGCGTCTCGACAACGACGTACGACTCCGAGGGCAAGATCTTGGAGCACGGGCCCACGGCGCATCTGACGGTGGCCGCGCTCCAAAAAGCTATCGACGACAAGTTCACGGGCCTCATCTTGCAGCTCCCGCCAATATACAGTGCGCTCAAGATGGACGGCAAACCGCTCTATGAGTACGCGCGCCAGGGCATTCCACTGCCGAAACAGATTGAACCGCGTAAGGTTAATGTTGACTATTTCGAGATTGTCGAGAAGGAGCTGGACTGGGCACAGACCGAGTACGGGCTGCCGAAGGATGGCGAGGCCGACCCCGAGGAACGCGCGTTTATTGCAGGCCAAAGCCAGCAGATCTTAGACCAGGTCAACACGGCAGACCTGTCCCTGCTGACCAGCAAACCTGTTCCTTCATCCTCATCACCATCACCACTACCAATGGACGAAAATGCTGCACCCCAGCCTTCCAAACAGTATCCGACTTTAACTTTCCGTTTTTCAGTCTCCTCTGGCACTTACATCCGGTCGCTGATCCACGACCTCGCCAAAGCCGTTGGGTCGACGGCGCACATGACCAAACTGACAAGAGTCCAACAAGGCCAATTCAAATTGGGCCACAATGTTATAGAGGTCAGTGACATTGTGAGTATAACTGATGGGCTACTTGAAACGGAATGGACAAGCTTGGTTGAGACCGCCATTGCCCAAGGTGGTAAGTTTGACTTGGAGGCTGCCAAAAAGAGATTCGTACAAGATTCATAAAACCTTCACCGCTAGCTACTACCTCACCCTGTCATGCCTTTTTTTTTTTTTGTATTATCATATAACTTGTATTTAACTGCTTGAAGGATAATAAATAAAACGAACCTGCTTTTTTTGTTGTTGTGTAACATAGTAATTACAGCCAGACGAGCAGCAAAGTAGTTACCAAACTTGCCCACGCCATTGTTTGTTTCGAAACCAGCCTACTCGAGCTATTCGGAATATAGACCACGCCAGGATAGTTACAAGTGATATCATTTGTGCCCTCCTTGATGTAATAAGCCCCCGTGAACCCCGGAAGCCCCTGTCTCGGGCACTGGAATGAGAAGCTCGAAGGGCAGTCTTGCATGATTCCATGGCAAAGGTCGATACAAGGAAGCACCTCGTTATAAGGGCCCGGCTGGATCACGTCGTTAATGAACGAAGTTCGTGAGCTGTTGACGTCCCGGAGATACAAGTAACTTAACGTTTCACTAGAATCCTCACAGCGCGGAATTGTTGTTGCGCAAAGCCACTGACGGTATGATTCCCTGCAATCGTCGCAAGTGCGCAGAATGGAGTAACGGTCTACCGTGTCTACTTCTTCTCCGCATTGAATGACATCCATTGACGTATTAAAGGAATCAAATAGTTCCCGCGCTTGGTCGTCGTACGCTGCTGCAAGCTCCTGAGCTGAAAACTTGTCGGCGTTTCCTGGCACTGCAAAGGCCACGTCAGAACACAAATCAAGGTCAAAGACGAGCTGGCAGTTCGTTTCGGACTTGGTTGTAAAGTTGACTCCTCCAAACACTTTTCCGCCAAAGATTTGCGATGAATGGACAGAAGCAGCTGAGTGATTTGTTGTTTCAGTCAAATAGGCCACATACGATGTCGATTTGTTAAGGCCACTAGTAAAGTACTGGATCTTGGGGAGACCTCCAATTCCGCGAGTGGTGACGGACGCAAGTGCGTTTTCAGTGTTGAGCAGCACTTCTGTGGACGTGGACATTGCACAATAAGACCAGTCTAAGGCTATCGCGCTCGTTGACAATGAAGAGTCTGACTTGAAAATACTAAGCCCATAGTATGTGGACGTATTAGTATAGAAAAGGTCAGAGGTATAGTTCGAGCTTGTATTGCCCTGCCCTGGAGTCGCAGGAGACGTCATGTTTCCCGAAAGTAAGAGAACATGCGCAAAATCGGTATCAACAAGATACAAGTTAGGCGCAAAAAACGCTTGGTGCAGCGGAGAAATCGTGGAAATGCCAACTTCGTATGTCCACGTATCATTCGAATTAACCGACGAGTCTCCCGTGAGGTCGAGATCATTTATCGTTGGAGCCATGATTACAAGGTATGCCATTGAATTAGTGCTAGCTGTAGCAGGCAAACGCGTTGATGTGAGGTTCGCAAAGCCGCGCTCAAAATAACTATAATAAGGATCCTCCGTGGCATTTTTTGTCAGTTGAGTGATATTGTTGGCCAGTTGGATTCTCAAACTTGTTCCATCCTGATCCCAGTCGGGCATATCACACAAAGTAGAGGTAGCGTAATAATTGATGTAGTTATTGGTAATTTCATCGCTTGCATTTAGAGCATATACATGGTGCTCACCGGCCTTGATCACATACCGCACTGGGTTGTATTGGGTAAGAGAGGTAGTTGTCGCTATCGTATCAATTGTCGAACTGGGAGGACCTAGATCATACAATGTGCTATTTATATTAGAAGAGGTCGGTGTCGAATCGTCGTTGTCGTCAGAGTCTCTTTCCACAAAGCCAGGAGCATCGTAGGGAAGATCCAATAACTGAAAATCGAGAGCGTCGCCCAGGCTTTGTGCGTGCCCACCTTTAAAGATGCATGGCAACAGTAACGCAATGAGGACTTGGATTCGTACTAATGAGCCTACTATTGTAAGTAAACTTTTGTTGCTAATGTTCGGTAACGTCGTTAACCGTTGTGAATATTGCGCTTGGGGTGTGAGTTCTATCAACCGTTAGTAAGTGCCGTACGTTCATGGCCTCGCGATCTAACATACTTTCCATGAGGAATTAATGCATGCTGGTGTTGCTATAAATGAGCGAGAGTTGGCTTGAGTTGAAAGGTTCCAAAGGCACCAAAAAAAAGTCTAGGGATTCTATGAGATATATCTTGGTTTTCTAGGGAGTTGCTTGGATCTGGTCAGCTCGCCTTGGATTTTGCTGGCCTTCAAAGAAGCGAAAGGTGCCTTGAATCGCTGTGAGTGACACCAATATGTGACAATACCGTTTAAATTTGTCAGGGTAATAAGTAACCCCAACCCACAAGATATTCAGGCTTGTCGATTTATCAGATCAAAAGGCTTTTCCATGGATGATAGATACCTTGATTTCAAATGGAAGCTCAAGTTCAGGCGTGGGATGAGATAAAAGAAAGGCTAACTGAGGATTTAAGTAGTTTGTCCCCTGCTGAACGACTGGCTCTATTGGAAAAGTTTGCTTCTACTCAGGGTGAGTTCTTTGAAATTTCTTCCGCGCTTCCACTAATGAATAGTGACAAGCTCTAGACCACATGAAAAGAACATTGAGCTTTTGTTTCTCACTTATGCTCATCTCGAAGATGCGGCTTCCCGTGCTGTAGTGAAAAAATGTATGCTGGATAACTTACAGCATGGTGAAACCGCTGTCACGCACTTTTCGCAATTGGCCCATACCATGGCCTTTTCACCGGATACCATTATTGTTAGAGACTTGATGACTGTTCTGGAATGGGTCAACTCGGTTCTGGTTTTTCTCTCGACAACCACGGAAGTTTATTCGAAGCAAACTGAATTACTTCTACAAACCCTGGGAGAACTTCTTGTCAAAATCATTGATGTTCCTAGCACTGAGAAAAGAAGTCGGCAGATTCAGTCTGCGTTACGAACTACGAGAACCAGCTTTGTTAAATGCCTGTCTCATACCAATCCTGTGTCCATTGAAACCTGTGAGTTTTATCTGGAGTCTCTATTAAGCGGATCACCCTGTATTCGGTCATCTGTTACTCTTGCAATACTCGCGACAACTGGCACGGATCTCTCCCCTAGTAATCCAGGCATTCAATACATAATAGAGGGGCATATCAACAAGATATTGAATATGTATATTGGCACAATCCTAAAAACCAAAGTGCCTCTGCCTGAGTTCATTGTTTCCGTGTTTGATTCGCTATTTACCGATTACATGACTGAAGAGCTCTTCAACAACACCATATCTCCTGCTATTGCAAATGCAATTTCTTTGTCGCCAATTATAGTTCTAGACAATATCGTGCCTATGCTATTCAAGAGCATATCACCTTTAGTCGATCCGTCTGTTGCGCTTCATTCGTGGCTACTGGATCCATTACTGCTAGAACTGAAAAAATGCAGGGGCGAGACTCGTGATCAATGTTTGAAATCCCTTGAAATTATACTCAGCAAGATGCGGCCCAACTGTGTCAAATTTCAAGAGGTTGTATCAAAAGTTCTCCTACATCTTGATTCTCACTCTCCTGAATTTCTTAACAGCATTGGGTCTTTATTGTATGTGACAAAGTCAAGTGATTCCGGGTCGGTGTTAATCAGACATGAGCTTGAGCAGGCTCTAAGAAGCAATGTAAGCATTCGAAGATGTGAAAGTATCCCAATCGCTTATCTTAAACACGCTTGCTATTTATTACGGACTGATTCGAGCCTACTACTAAATGTTTTGGAAATAACACGACGTGGGATTTCAAGCGACTTTCGAAAATCGTGGGTGTTGGGTTTTGGAAGCACACTCCTTGAAACGAATCCAATTTCAAATCACCTTGAGACTTTAGTCTTGGATATTTTGCCTGATATAAACACAGCTTTGGTAAATCTCTCTAGCGATTGTTCTGTTCAAGATATATCTGCTGGTTTTGCTTTCGTCGCTATATCGTCTCGATTCTCTAATCATGAAATATTGAATGAAATCCTCCGGCCATCATCTGTCTTGACTCAGTACAGAACTTACACTGCGCTTTCTGACGAGTGTGACATCAAGTGGGCCATATTATGCCTAGAATCGTCGGCATCGACCCTCTTTCACCTGAACAACAAGCGGTGTCTCAACGACTGGGCCCAATCATGGATATATTATGTTTCTACCCCATCTCTCACATTGCAACAGCTTGCCCGTGCGAAATTGGCAAACTTGTTTGTCGAAAATCAAGGTTTAATGGGGCCTATATTCATCAGCAACTTGTACTCTGTCGTTAGTGGCAACACTGAGTATGAGTTATGCACCAGGCCAGGAAATGTCATCGTCACAATGCTATCTTCATGCCATGGAGACTCTGACGATAAGACCTTGAAGTTAAATCTCTCAAAGTTATTTATTCTGTCGCATCATAGAAACGTTTCTTTGAAAGGGGGTTGGGTTGGTTTATGCCAACGACTTGGAATTGATGGTAAAGGAGTTGCTGATGAATATGGCAGTGAAATATTCCAAGATATTCTAAGCACTGCTGCAGAAATGTATCAGTATTCCTTACTTAGAGAAGCTTGTTGGTCTGCAGCCACCACACTTTTCATTCTCAACCCCATTAGAGTCTCTCATGCGGTAAAATATATCTGTGAAGTATTGGGCGAAACCCTTCGGGAAATCGATATTCCACCAACATCTGTTAGCACGGCCACAAAAATCGATAAAGATTTCAAGTATGCGATCGAAAGTAACAATTCCATTGAAATCTCCATTGCTTTGGAGCTAATCACGGCACTCTCGAAATCGAGCAAGATAGAATCCAAAACCCTGGAGTCCTGGTATCCTACAGTTGTCAACGCGTTACTAAAATACCTCACTTTATACGTTGGTCGAATCTCTCTTGAATTATCTAATGCGGCATGTGAAGTTTTTCTTAGTCTTGCAAATCATATTTCAAAGGCACTAACTCCATGGAAGGCGGATATAGGGGCGGCGATTTTAAGAAGTTTGGGGTTTGCGGTGAATGCAAAGTCTATGAATGTCTCTCTAATTGAGTTAGAATCGCAAGTGCTTTCAACTCTCGACGCCCTGGTAGACCCTACCTTAAATGAAGCAATAACAATAAGCTACGTTGGACTCTTTGTTTTAGGTATAGCACAGAATGAAGGCAACAAGAACGCCATTTTTGCACGCAAGATTGTCGCGAGAAATCATCACCACTTTAAGCTACTTTTTTCTCATGAAACGACCTCCGTGTATTAGCTGTAGACGTTTGTGCAATGTAACTGGGATTGCATCTCAACTCAAATAGTTTTACGTTATCTTGGACAAATAATAGATTCAATATAAAGAAAAGTTTTGGATCTTTAAGGAGTTTGCATTATATCAGATCGATAAGGATTTGTATCTTAATTGCTTTTGGATTCGATATTTTTGCCGGGAATTGTGTTCATCTGTAGTTAAAGTAGACATGACTTGTGTCACACAGGATATAAAAGTATTTATAGCCTGGTGCATACATTCCTATTATTGCATTATCTTGCCTTTTTATAGAGGTCTATAGAAGGAAGACACTAGATATTCCCATTCACTGTGCACTTCATTTCATTCCGTTCAGTACTGACCATACATGTATGCAGATGCGGAGATTCATGGGAAAATCATATTATGTCACGTGACAAGCAACAGCCTTCCTTCAAAACCCTGAACTGCTGACTAACAAAAAAGCACACAGGGTAACTGAAGCCCTAAAGCCTATAAGTGCAAAAAAATTTTTAATTGAATTCTTCTTTTTTTCTTTCTTTAGAGCACGACACCGTTATTAGACAAACTAGCATTTTCGTATACTCCTAGATTATGTTGGTGATTCCATGGTGTCAAGAGTAGACGAAGATCAAGGATCCTTTAAGAACTCGGGTGGAGTGTATGCGAGGAATTTCGAGTGTCAGATGGGTCCTACATCGATAATTAGACTGATATCTATGGGAAGCAAGGTTTTTTTTTTGACTACCACTGCTTATATACTGTATATAATAATTGAGAAACAACAATTTATTGGCTTAAATGATTTTGCATAGAATTTAAAATCGATTTTCCACGGTCCTTCCTAAAGAATCCATATTCTAGAGGCCGGAGATCAATGCCAGCTTGAGTGCCCTGAGCTGATGTGTCAGTGCTCTTTAAGCGCTCGAGATCTACATAGGTCGTAGTCCGGACGTGGACGCAGGCCTAAGCTTAGCCCCTTCAAACAACTAGTGTGTGAACCATCGAATGGGTATTACTCTTAGTTTGCTGTCATCAGGACGATGCATTATAGCGAATGACATACCAACAGTCCCCATGCCTCTTATAGCAGCTTTAGCAGCTATAGCCCCTTCATAGTAGTACGTATGGGAAATGGTGATGAATGATAATTCATGCATTACTGAGGTGAAACACATTGAACTTCAAGTTGTAAGCTGAGCATCCAGATGGTCTTGATATATATTCAAGTGAAATTCATTGTCATGTGCATTGCTAGCACCACATGTGCACTTGAAGGAGTTGATCCATTTAGAGTATATACGTGACTTTACTGGAGAATGGGTACGGTGCTCGTGTATTATTACTTCAAAATTTAGCCTAACGCAATATGAGATAGTAAACTAGGTACAGAGGTAAGATTACTTACCATACTAATTAATCTTCTTTGGCCCTACCACCTGGTACTAAATAGTATCACAGCATACCAGACAACTAGTAATTTATGAACCTACCTACCATCAGGTCCAAAAATGCCGACAATGTTGCGTTTAAACGTAGTTTTAGTAGATGCGCCAAAGTCCTTGTTATTCCAAGTTCAGGTTTTTCTGTGATCTGTCCACTAATAGTAAGTAGTATTTTATTATCACTTTTTTTATTCATTCATTCATTCTACTAGTATCATGTTAAGTTTTTGCAAATTAACTGTTACGTCTGTATCGGTACACAACTTGAAAGTTGATTATAGCACTCTATGCGACCTTTTGTTTTTATTATTATTATTTGTTATATGTCAACTGCGGTTTACGTACTCTATAGACGTTAGCAGCCAGCCAGGATACCCGGGGGACCCGAGTCCATTAGCGGTGAATTTTTTTTTTTTGTTTCAATGTTAACTTTAAGTCGCCAGGTTTACATAGTACTAGGTTTGTTACAACATGAAATTTGCCAACTTGAACCCATCGGCATCCCTATCGAACCGCCATTTCCTGGAGATTTCTACTTCACTAGCTGTTAAAATGTCCGGCGCAATACTGAAAATGAATACATGTATGTTGAAATAGATAGTGAGAATAAAATTAACTTGCCGTGATATTTGTGTGCTCCATGCCCTTATTAATGCATTCTAGAACGACATTGTTGTTTATTTCGGCTGAAGCACAAGTCGCACAGCTTTCAAGTCTTATGCACTTGACATACTAAAAAAAAACTCCAGATCTGGGGTTACTATATCAGAAAGTCAGCCGCCAGCCTAAGCTGAAACATCACAACTGGCTGTAAAATAATTTTTCTTACATAGTAGAACTTTGAAAAAGCTAAAACCAGCACGCAAGCAAGGCTGCCCTTGCACGTTTAGCTGCATACTACTGTCTTGTGGATCTTCTTTATTCAAAGGCGTCATGAACGGAGAGCTATTATTGAAGTGCAAAAGTTATTGGGTACATAGTTCGATAGTTTTTATCACTTAAGGTGCTACACGGCACGATACAGTCTTGAAAGAGTCTGAATTAGACACAGTAGTTCCTTTTTTTCTAGAAAACAGTAGTCATCGGATGTAGGTAATAACATTTTAGTTGATATTTAGCAAGAATAACAATAATAAGCTAGTAAAATTGAATAGACTTATTAGCAGTATAGGAATCAATTATTGATTGAAAAAAAACACAAGAATAATACCAACGAAATCTAAAAAAATATGGAAATAGATTGGCAACAACCTTGAATTGAACAATTAATACGCGACTCGAACTCAAAGACTTCTAGATTATAATGAATGAATACCATGGTTTGTAATCTTGAAAGTCGTCTGGTAAGTGTCTATAATACAAGATAAGTTCATCCTTGCCAAATCTATGAATTTTTTATAATAGGAAGAAAAGTGTACTGATGCTAGAGCTACTATATACAAGAATCAAATAAGTTCAACTTTGCTTGGAACTATGTAAGTCATGCGGCATGCGAAGCAAAAAAATGTTTCTAGCTTCCAGTGAAGGCTTATTCCTAGACCCGTTTCCCTGGGCGAGTGATAAAAAAAGATATCCAGACTTGCAGAACCGACATAGAAAAAAAGATTAGCTTTAACATTTCTGTAGCATGTAGGTACATGTATCTACATATTCAATTCCATGAAAAATATGTGGGCCTATGGTGGAGGATTTTTGTAGTAGTGTACGTTTCCTTTCCATTCTGCGTTAGTATTTTTACAGTCATTATTATTATTATTATTATTATTTGTTATATATCAACTATGGTTCATATACTCCTTATACGCTAGCAGCCAGCTAAGAGCCCCGTGAAACCCGGAGTTCGTTAGTGGTGCTGGTTGTCTAAATGACCTAGATTGTCTCGACGACATTTCCCCTCGAACCGGTTCTTCAAAAGATCCCGGTTCAGCAATTGTTCTTTGGCATTACTCCCTATAATTGGTCGTTTCCTGCCTGAAGATCACCTTTTGCACGATGCATGTTTCCTAAAATTTATAATAGGTTGAAATTCTATTCTTCGAATGATTCGAAAAACATTTTAACATTGAGCATTGAACTTAGCACCAATACAGCTTGTTCAAAGTTGCTCTAGAAGCATGATGATTGCACAAAACATTCAAGTACCGAACATACGTGTACATACATGTATGTAAGTACAGATGTCTGATCATTGCCTCAAGGTATGTAGTTGAAATAATTTTGCCTCTTGAAAATTGAACATGTGCAGTGAACACGCAACTAACGCTCAAGCTAGTTTATCTTCAAGTCAAGCACTTGAGGGCTGTTCAAGTTACATAGACATGTAATCTCAGTTTGTGCTAAGTACTTAATAGCTACCAGTTGACATCATCAATGATACGGATGAGGGGGCAAGTGCAGCTGTGACGAACCAGCGTTTATTGCGTTTCGCTTATGCCGCCAACTCTTCTATGTCAGACTCGATCTACACACTATGCATGCTATGTCTCCAACGACTAAGAAAATCCAGATTTCAGTCAAGTTCAAAATTTTTATAATTTTTTTGTTGCTCGAATACCAGGAAGTATTGATTGAAAACCCAATTCGAGGGGTATGCTATCTAAAGCAATCAGACCATCAGCGCAGCTAGCCAACCCCGTATGCCTGGGCATCTCATTTAGATATTAAACTGTTTGACTCAGCTTTGAAAAATTACATAGTGTCAAGCTACAACCGATAAGTCAATTGTAATTTGTTTTTATTCTAAAGCAATCTAACCAAGGAGTGGTTAGTTATAAAAGAAACTATAAAATGGGTGTGAAGACACTTACTGTGAATCACAGTGATTAAAATCCAGAGGTTCTGATGGATAAGGTGGAGATGTAAAATAATAGAAAGAATAAGGTGATGAGGGGAGTCTTCGTAGAAGGGACTCGGTAAGTAACGGAAGGTGTTTGTTGGAGGACGCCTGGAGTAGGATAAGGAAAGGGTGCGTTGGAGCGAGAAGCGTAGGAGCTTTAAGAAGCGTTGGAGCTTTGGGAAGCGTTGGAGCTTGGAGTGAGATGGAGATTGGAAGTTGGTAGTGAGGTCGAGCGGAAGAGAGTGCTGGTTCTTGAATAGAAGCGAGAGCGAGGTTTTTATAGCTTGGAGACGATAGTGGCTGGATGTTGAATAGGGGGCTTTAGACTGAGTCAACATCTTGGTTGCTGAGGGAATGGAGAGGGTCAGACCATTGGAGGTGAGCTGGTACGCTACACATAGTATGTAGATATATTTGTAAAAAAGAATAATAACTTTCATGTATTATGTAAAGCTTGTGACACGTTCAAAAGGTACGTTGGTCCACCGTTTCGAATATTGATATTTCTTGTGTTCAAAGTTTCTGTTTACTTTGGCTTAACTGCCACAAGAACTGTATGTGCAGCAACCCACTATAGCCATTACTGTGCACTAGTAAATGCAACTTACGCAAGTTACTCACATGTCATGCACAACATACACAACAGAACAAGACTTGAGACACCTGGATGCATCTATGATAGCTAGTACTAGCTGTTATAGATTAATTTCACCCCCGCTCAACGATCATGCCAGTGAGGTACAATACAACTTGCTCAAAGTAAAACGGCCCCATGTAATCAAGGAATACAAGCTAGAGAGCTAGTTCTCCAGTTTATGAAAAACACGCAAATCTTTACTCCGTACTATGAAGTGTGTATCTAATTTATAGCTCTCTTGTTAATAGTCTTTAGAATAGACTAATAAAGTGACCCTATTCTGCACTGAAATGGCCGAAGTCAGCATAATTCCGGCCGTCAAACTATATACATGTAAATAGCACAGAACCCTTGAGACCATGCTGCACAGCAGAGTGCGCTCTTAGCCATTTCAAATTTTTGAGCGCTCCTTTAGCTTGCGACTTATCTCTGCTTCTTTACCTCAACAGGAATAAATAATGACCGAATTTTTCTTGACGTCTAACTGACATTACTGCTATTGGAATATCGAAATGTAATTGACATCTAGAAGACTTTTAGGACTTACCGACCTGAGAAAGTATCAGAAATTAAACACCGGCGACATCCCCCTTAAAGTGTGGTTAGATGAGAGGTAGAGAGAAAATAGAAACAAGGAGAGAGCTAAAAGAAAAGGCTTCCCGAACATTTGGATTCAAGAGTTGATCTGTGTACGTCCAAGTAGATTTCAATATAAAACACTTGTATATCTTTATAACTCCTGTTTTACTAATCTTGAAACTTGTTACACTGGTTAATTGCATATGTAATTAACATATCTTCGGAATTTTGAACTTTCATGTGTGATTCATATGTTGATAGAATAGCGGGAATTTTCATCACTTACATACACATCACGTTGTTGATGACTGACTGAGCGTATCTTTATTTACCCCGGGCTCTTAATTGCTCCGTCCTCGATCGAAATTATTTCCACTTTCCCACTAGCTTGCTCTAAATTTCTTCTTAGTCTTGAATCCTAGCAAGGCATGTTTCCCTAGGCTGTTTGTATGCATGAAAAATTATAGTACTTCAATATCGTGATTACTGAAGGAACACGCGCTATACACTTATGCAATGTTGAGGCGAAGCTAAACTCGAGCTTAGTCCATAAAAGATGATTTTAAAGCCTTTTTATTCAAGACTTCAAAGGTCACTGAAAGCAGTCTTAGATTATAAAGTTTGGGGTTCAAAACTAGTATTAATGGCCGTACACCTTATTTGTGGCGCGGAAATTTGTATATATACATGTATAATATAACAGGGAAGTGAGTACTAAGTCACAGGCGATATCAGTAGGGAAAATTCTGCGTACATGTAGTAGATCTCGACATGATAACCCTAAGGACGGATTGCTAGCATGTATTGCTTAATTGATATTTTTACTTACGAGATAATTCTAATCGAATAGTTACTACATGATGCACTTGGATGTTGGAGTATCGGTAATGCAATTACGTAGACCATCAGCATTACTACCCAATTTTAATTTCCTGGAATCTTAGCCGGCTGCTAAGAGGTTAACTGGTGCGATACGACACCGAAAATTTAGTTGATATACAAGAAGAATAAGCAGACTATGATACCATGGAGAAACTGCAGGAGACCATTAAGCTCAAAAATATTAATATCTGATGCAATGACAATATATGTAATTTTACATTCCACTTGTCATCCTCTGGCAAACCAGGAGAAGCAGGCCTAGAAAAAAAAACAATTTTTTGCAAGATGTAACGTTAGTTACGGACATGAATATACGTACACTGTATCTAAGTTACAGCGGTGCAGGTGCCAAATACAAGCTTTGAATTAAAGTATTCGAGACGTGAATACAAAATTTAATTTAAATAAAGGGTTCAAATTGCTGGCTGATCTATTAGTGCTGCTCAAACTAATTAAACGAACTCTTTTACTCAAGTGCTGTAAAAAGTGGTACCGCACACTTGAACCTAAGCAATGCAAATATATGTTCAAAATACACCGTTTTTCAACTAACTCTAAGAAGTAGCTAGGCTGAGAAGCTTATCGCTTGGCTCGACCTGATGTGTAAACAGGTCTCCGGAATGGGGGATAAGCATGGAATGTATATTGGCATCAATTAATTGTAATAACCAATAAAATTGAATAATAATAATAAATACATATATGCTGTACGCGTTTTTGACATCAGCATTGAATGGCACGCAGAATACATTATGTGCTGTGCTGTACAGCAAAAATATTGATGTCGTTGAAGCTCCCTGCTTTACTCTTGTTTTAGCGCCGAGCCAAGTATTAACTTGATAAAAACTTTTTTTTTTCACTTACACCACCCCCTTGTAAGTTGCGCGACGAGGGAGCCATGAAAGCACAAGGTTATTTAGGTATTTTTCTATTTACGGTTCAAATAACTTTCCCCAATCAGAAAATTTTTTGCAAGTTTGGATTGAACACAAGTTGTAACTAGATGACAAAATGCGGGCCTTAATTGGTGGGCTGATTGGGTAATAATCTTGCCATTAAATGATTTTCATTCAGAAATAGGAGTTTCAGAGCCAGCTTTGTGAACTTCAATGTTACAAAAACAAATAGCCCTATAGCAAAAGTTCTTATACTGTTTCAAGTGTTTGCAAAAGTGCACTTTCTTGAAACTAGTGCAAATTTCAATGTTATGTTCAAATGTTGGTATCCTTTGTATCACAACTCTGAGTCCATATATTGGGTGTTCAGGACGCTATTTGTATAGGATTCAGGGAACTCGAAGATCAATATCGTAAGTCCCTCAAATGTAGATATGATTATACGCTAAGTAGTGGATTACCTGCTTCTAGTTGTATTGGCTTCTGTGCATGTACTTCAAATGCAGAAAGCACTTGAGAAAATGTCATAAAGATTATAAGGCTTGCAATATCATAAAGCTCTGAGCTGTGGTTTTGTTTCCATGCTTGAGCCGGAGGCCAATTAATTACCAGCCGGTACTTTACCAGGCATGCACTTCAAACGTTTGAAGTAATAAATACATCTGAAATCCGCGTACTTCAAGCAGTAAGCGCATGTCAATTAAACACCACGCTCCAACATCCCTAGTTCAGCCTTTTTCTTTTTCTCTCCCTACTAAGCCAGCAGTGGCTGCCAGTGATTAGCTTGCTTAGCCGAATGTTCAATGAGCTCCATGTATTTCTAGCGTGTGCCAGATTTCCTGTTACAATGTAGGACAGGTTTCGCTAAAGTCTTCAAATGTTGTCTGCATGGCCGTTCGCAACACCAAAAATTGTCGTCCGAGCGTTACCAGTTGACGTCAAAGAACTCTCTTTCTTGACTCGACTTACTACCTCATTGATTTGTATTGTCCCCCGCGCTATGGTCAAATTTATCGTGCCGACAGCTGTCTTTTGTTTGGAGTTGCTTATGTAGTGCCTTTACAGGCCGTGCACCGCCCAAAATGTGGAAACACTTCAAGCACTTGAGCGCGATGATAGTATCTCAAGCTACACCCGAAAAGAGTTAACAACACCTAAAAAATAAAACAAACAAAAAAAGCGATTATTTGAGAAGCCTCGTAATAAGAGCCATATATTCATTCTACCACTATAAACACATGCGGAATATATACGAGGACCCCGGACCAGGGTAGGCGGGGGCACTCAGACTATAACTACAAAGGCCAATAGGGGCGTTGAGCATCACGATGATCAATCGTTATGGACTGGCCAAGGAGGCACTTGAGAGTTTAAGATGAACTTTGAACGATTAATTCATGGCCTACACACATGTCGCAGTTCTACGGGAGCACATGCGTTCACGGCATCAGCAAATGCGCGACAACTTATGCACGTACGCAAGATAGTCGAAAATTACGCAACTTTCAAATTTCCCAGCGTTTTTGCATCATAGTATACCTTCATTTGAGAGAAAAATAAAATAAAGCAGACGCTGGCACTTTTCACACCAGCACTCCCAGTCCATCATTTGAGGGTCGCATTTGATTTACGAAGTAACTCAAGGTCTTTGATTTGCTGCTGGCTATATAGTTTTCCCCTTTTTTTTTAATATACAACAATGATGTTAGATGTTGTCTTATCTTTATTTGGGCATGAATGTGTTACACTATTGTAGTACTAAGCGCAAAAGTTCTCTCGCTCCGCCAATCCGATTTTTCGTTTTTATTTCCTTTTTAGTAGTGCTCTGCAGCCAGTCTCACCTACATACATGTGTACGACACATAACTTCAACTTTGAATTGATACCAGCATCTGTACTCTTGAGTTCAAATGCTCTTTTTACATGATGTGGAGTTAGATCTAGGGTCGACGTGCGTTCTCCAGCCGGTCGTCGGCCAGTGAGCCTTGGGCTGTGGGTCAGTATGAAGGAGGTTTACTATAGCCGAAACAAAAAACACGCTAGTACGTAATTAGCTTAGCTTAGTTTAAAAGTTTGAGAACAAGTGAGTCTAATTATTAATTAATACGTAAACCGCAGTTGACATATAACAAATAATAATAATAAATTAATTAATGCGTGCCAACATTTGAAGTCAACAATACGCTGTGGCCAGCTAGCTAGCACCGAGGGTGTACATGTGATGGTGCAACCCCCCGGAACCAAGCGCAACCCAGTTCTGTTTTATTGTAATTTTTTTTTTGTGGTTTGGGACTAGGAGAGTCTGGGCTTGAAAATAATTATTTGGCCTACATTTTTTTTATGGCAGGCCCGGACCGGGTTTATGGTCAAGTGCAGCAGCTGTAGTAGCAGCACGAACAGTTAACAGCGCCACTGATCAAGCTAGCACATGAGAGCTGCGTACTGCTAGTGTAGTGCTCAACTGTTATTCAGGCTGAAAAAAGATTTATTCAAACATCAAACGCGTTACCGGTAAGAAGAAATGTACTTGGTAACGTTTTGCAAGTGAAATCTCTGCAAGCAGCTGGCGGCTTAGGCGCGGTGCAGCAGCAGCACAAGCGAGTTTGAGGGAGATATTATGAAGACACTCCATTAGACAAAAGTAATCCGTTCAACAAACGTCAAGCGTTTACAGGCAACATTGCAGTTCACTCTTTGCCACCGCCACCAAAAATGGAGATAGTAGAATCATGATGGGTGTATTGAAGGTGTTGTGCTACGCTTGGCAAACGTACACTTGGCAAGCAGTTGGGGAATGCTTTCATATAATGAACATCGGAAAAGGAAATACTTGAGAACTTCAAGTTAACTGAACACGGAACAAGATAGTACATATTAAAAGTACGACTTAGTAGGAACTTGAAGTTCATTGAACATTTTGAAAAATAAAGATAAATGTACATGGAAAATAAACAGGATAAAGTGAACAAGAAACTAAAAAAAAACAAAAAAAACTAAAAAGCATGACAAAAGTAATAAGATGTAACAGTAGTAAATACAATAGTAGGAATAAAAAGATGGAAAAATAGTAACTCAAAAGCATGGTCAGCAGTCTATTTTGATCTTGCATAGTGTAACTTTCAGTTGTGTGCTTTTTTTTTAGTACTTTCTGTCGAACAGTAACTGGGTTTTGGAAAATAAGGGAAAAGAGGATCTCACTGCTTCCACTGGTCGGTAATGGCGGGCAGCTGTGTGGTTGCGGGTCCGCCGGCGGGGTTTTGCTGCTGAACAGAAGGTAGGCCGTTGAGCGGCTGTCTCGACACTGGGGACGTCGTGGAGCTGCTCGACGCGCTTGGGGTCTGTTGTGGTGGGAGAGCGCCCGCGCTGGCACCCACCTGGGGTGGCGGTGGCAGCGGCATGCCTGCTGCCTGTGGATGATACATATACGGAGACTCTGGATGCTGCTGCTGTGGTGCGCCTGGCTGATGGGGTGGTGCGGGGAACGATGAGGCTCCTTGGAGGTAGTAGCCTTGTTGTTGCTGCATACGCAGGGCGTCGACTTGCTTCTTGCGCTCCGCTGCGGCGAGAACTTGGACAGTGCGCGTGTAGTTGAGAGGATGGTAAAGGAAACTCTTGATGTCTGCGACGAACAGCGGATACAGTTGGTCCACAATACGTTCTCGCGTAGCAAACTCGAGGGCACGTTCGTACGGGATCCAAACACCCTTGAGATACATGGTTCCGATCTTGACGACGTGCCTGCACTTTTCGCTCTTGAGAATTCCGTCTCGACGGCCACGGGTCATTCCGGCGACGTTGAGGAGTTTTGTGCCGTTGATCATGTTGTTGTCTTCGCGACGCGCGACGCAGATGCCTCTTGCTTCGACCTGGAAGCATAGAGTGCCCTCGTCCTCCCAGAGCGTTGTGGTGACTCTGGGCTTGATGCCAGGCGGTGGAGTTTGGCCCAGCGAGTTCGGTGTCACGGAGATGGCGTTGATCATGCTAGGGAATTGGGCTGCGGCGCTGATAGCCATCTGTTGCTGCTGCTGCTGTTGAGGTTGGTGATGCATCACTGCCGCGTTTGGATCGTATGGATGATAGTAACCTTGGGGGGCCGGCGGCATCTGCTGGGAGGGATCATAAGCATACCCAGCTTGTGCGGGACGCGGTGTTGACTGGATCAACTGGTACTGAGGAGCAGCGTTTTGCTGAGGGTATGACTGGGGAGCCATCATGGGGTATTGCTGGTAGGTGGACATGTTATTTACAGGTCATGGAAGGGAGAATAAAAAAAAGGAAGACGGCGAAGAGGGAGGCCGCGAATGCAAAAAAAAAGTCTACAGATGTTAGCTAGGAGTCAAGGATGAAACATGAGCAGTTGCATGAAAGTGGTGGCCGGGTTTGGAGGTGGACAATGTCTGTAGAAAAGGTTGAAGGAGGGCCGCGAGTGAGACATGGCGATAAAAGTAGAAACTTACTGAGATAGGGGTGGTTAATCGATGGGATGGCAAAGAATGGCGAGCTAAAATGAAGAAGCGAAGGAAAAAAAGCTGAGAGACGAAGGAGAGCCTTTTATTTATACCTTTTTATCCTGTCTATCTTTTAGCCAAGGCATTTGACAGTGCCAGAGGTTTCTTCTTTTCAGCTTGTGGTGTTTGAATGGGCATGCACGGGGTAGAAAAAAAAGAAAAGGAAAACAGAAGAGAATTGCTTTTCGCGTGAATTTGCTTTTAAGGTTTTGTTTTTTTGTGTGTACAAGCTGCGCTGTACACAAATATTTGGGTCTTCACGAGAAATTTGAATTTCGCATTGCAAGCTGGCAGTTGTTGCTTTTTTTGAGTAAGCGTTGAGTCATCACATACACGAGGTGCCATTCGGTGCCATTTTCCTGCGATGGTCAAAAGTCTGTGCGGCAGCCGCAGCGTAAAAATGCCAGAACTACTACTACCAAAAATTCATTGATTGATTACCAAAAACTCTGAATACTATAGTACATAGTACATAGTACATAGTAGTATTTAAAATACACGCTACATAGTACACGAGCGGTCGACTCGCGGATCCGGAACACGAGAGTTGGCTTTGCATGGGCCCGGAAACGGGATTTGCAAACGCTGCGCGCTTAGGTCAAGTACTTGGTCTTGCGTAGACCGGTACGTACTTGGGTAGGATTATAATCGATGATGTTCAAGTTTGTAACGTTCAAACGCTGATCAAAAGCGCTGTATACATACTAGCTAGTAGTTTGAGCGTGCCAAACATACTATGAGACTTGCATAGGGCCCGCATGGGTCCCGTATAACTTGAAGCTCCGCATGGATCACGCATTTACGCTCTATAGGCTATACCGATGGGCCAACACTGACCCGCGAGGCTCTTCTGGTGCTTGTACAGTAAAACTCTTCAAATGCCCTTTACCTGAACGCACTAAATAGAGCCATATAATTGCACGGGATATCCCAGTGCAGTCGCACACAAGAAGTCGCGTGGTGAAGGCTACTGCTAGCTGCTACTATAGTGGTTGTAGTATACTTGGCCCATTGCGCATTTTGCTATGTGTAAATCCAACGTTTTAGTGCATGTGAAAAACGAGGACTGTGCATTAGGCTTTACATTATCGTGCATCAGCCTACACACTAGCGCGCATTAGCGTGCATTGGTCCGCATTAGCGCTAGACCAAAAGGCACACCCAGCAGACCGAACGAGAATCGTACCTGATTTGCAACAAAAATAAAAAAAAACAAAATAGCTTCATTGGGATATGTGCAGCTCAAACAGGCACGAACAGAGTGATAGAGGACTTCCAAGCTGAATATCCTTTGGATGAAAAGAAAATGAACAAAGTATTGAAATCATTGACTGCGAAGGATGCTGGAATGAATGAAAGAGCGAGTCAATCCATGGGTGAAAGAGAAACAAGGAAAAAACAGAAGACATCCATCAGGTTTGAGCATTCAAATGGCGGAGAGTGATCCGACTTACAACTCAGGGGAAATCCAGCCTCCGTCAGAATTAATTTGAGCGGAGCACTTCTGAAACCATAAGGCCCAGTGGCCGGTGCCAGCCATTAGGCGGTACGCAGGAAATACAAACGTCGACGGTCTTGCTTACCGCGGTTTAAATATTGCTTCTGTTTGCCACATGTCCTGCGTGAGTTTGTGTATCTCAAGTGTGTACTGAGTGCGTATATCTATGTACATGTACATAGTGTACACATACGCAGGATATATCCAATCACACAGCGCACCTGAGAGCAACATACTTGAGTGGATGCGCTGTGCGCAGGATGCGTCTGTAAAACTCCAGCAGCTGTGCGCGGTGCATGGACCTCCAATTTTATTTCTCAAAGGCCTAGAGCTGATCACCCAAGAGGCAAAAGTTTGCCATGGTAAGCAGTTGAGCAGCTGGCCTGTTGCTTGATTAACCACCATTGATAATCGTACGTTGTGGGTTGCAGACGGAGATGGGCGGGCGAGTGATCGATCAGGAAAACTTTTGCATCGTGACTGTCTTCAAGTTGATCAGCACCATCTGCGCACTTGAAGCTTCAACATTTGGATTACATATGAGATCTTCAAACGTTCAGAGCGATCATCGAACGTGTCTAGCTTCAAGTTATAATTCATGAGGGAATGCATTATAATCCCCACACCTTTCAAATCAATTCGTGATGTTCGCAGACAAATTCCTTTTTTCTTGTTTCTCACAGCCTAGACTACTCGACCCTCCCGAATGGGACTTGTGATACATTCATGCAGGTCTACAAAAACTCCAAAAAAGAAATATGTAGTGTAAACAAAGCTTGTTGAACACCAAAACCATGGCAATTGATGCAAATGGAAATCCTGAAAACTCGTTGTGGAGCACTGGATTGTTGAACACTTCAGCTGTTTGCAAATAATTTTAGTTGAATGGATGGCATGACAGATTATTGCGCGTGCGATATTGGAGTACTTAACCAATATTTGAATCGTCAAAGAGCAATTAATTGGTGCCAGAGGAAAAATCATTGAATGCCCAGCTCAAGAAGAAATGCTATCTACTTGTACACCGATCGGATCAGCGCTTCTAACGAAGCTCAGATTCAGGGAATCATCCCAGTAATATTTCTGACTGCAAAAATGCCTGACGCAATATCAAGTTTGTGTTGATATATAAGATTGGTAGAAACAAATTAGCGATATATAAGGACATAGGAGCTATAAATTTTGATCCACTCTTGTACATGGCACTTTCAACAGGGAATCACCAATACGATTCTAACTCCTGAAGATGGAGGCTCTTTTTACTCTTGTGGCATTTTTCAACGGTCAACAATTGGCGATAATGCACAAGAGCCGTCGTGCAGCAGCACTATCGATCTTACCTACATCTGAGTTCAAAAGGTTGGTATCTACATGTATATACACGTGGTAGTAGCAAGTAACTTAGAGCAAATCAGGAGGATCTCACATGAAGCTCAAAGAGCATTGAGCGTTGCATTAATCTTTCACTCTTTTCTTTAAAGCACTATGATTGTTGTTACTAGAACCTCATTCAGTTTTTATTAAATTTATTGCAGTTTTTGCAAGATGAAAAACCTGTGACAGTTTACGCTTACGTTAAAGAAGGCCCTGAGAAGCTTGGCTCAGCATTTGAAGTTGAAGAAGTATAAACATCTTGCAAGGTCTCGACAAACTTCAACATTCATTTGAAGGTGTTCTCAACTGCCCTCGGCAGGCGCCGTGAGTTTGAATTTGCCTGACTAATAACATGAAAAAAAATACAACAAAACGTGGGGGACATGGACTGTTCTTGGGCTTCAAACTTGAACTTGCAAGTGCCAAGTTAATTAAAAGTTTACTTCTTTAAGCGCTAAAAGAAATTTCGAGACAGAGATAAAGAGAAAGAGAGCCAGAGACTCGGCCGGAGTTGGTGCCAGTACAGGCATATTCAACTTGTGGCAAATTTTTATTACAAGAAATAAAGTTAAGGATTTATCTGCTAAACTGACTAACTGCAGCAGACGAAGGAAATAAACATTTTTTAAAAAAGTGCATGCATGTACTAGTAAGAACTTGAAGAAAAAAGTGTCTTCAAATACTGCTAGTATATATTGGATTTTCAAAGCGCTATAACGTTTTTAATCCCTATACTTCTTATTATGCGTATAGATTGAACATTTAGACAATCAGCACCACCGCTAATGGACTCGGGTCCCCCGGGTATCCTGGCTGGCTGCTAACGTCTATAGAGTACGTAAACCGCAGTTGACATATAACAAATAATAATAATAAATTTTAGTGTATAATAATTTTAGTGTAAGAAATAACATTGAATTTATGTGCAGGTACGTCTAAAACTCTATGGAACCATCATGATAGTGGGGCTTGTATGTAAATAAGGCATGGGTTTGTGCAGATTGCTAGGTATATTACTACGAGGAGGATGCGTTGTTTGATTCTCCGACGGCATCTTAAGACCTCCGTGACAAGTCGGGTATATGTGACTGAGATTTGGGCTTCCGGGCACGTATTGAATTTGGTGACTGAAGAGTTTACAAGAGCACCTCTTCCGTGGAGGATTTGCCTAACGCGGACATCATGGTAGTACCTCAGGCTACTAGCAACAAGGCAACAAGGTAAAGAGACAGGAACTGCTCGGCAGAGCGCCCTGGAGTTTGAATTATTGCTCATGGCCGGCATTTTAGGGCATAATGTTTTGTGATTTTTTACGATTTTAAGTTTTGCAGGTGGTGGTGTTTGGCTGCGTACTTGTAGGTGCAGCATACATAGCCACCACTTACGCAAGTTATCGGTTTTATGACCACAGCTGAAGCTCTTTGTTAAACAGACAGCTGCGACAAGCAGCATCGTCAACAACGCTTTTGGGTTCCCCTCGTGCCTGTGCCTGCTTTTTTGTTCCTACATCTTTTTTTTCCTACATACATACACGAGATTCAAAGGTTGTTTTTATTTTGTTTTTATTATTCTTTTTGTTTATTTTTTGTTTTTTTCATCCCCTGGGATGTCGACATGGAAAACCGAGCACCTAAACTCCACGGCCAATGTCCGGTAGTTGGAGCCGCCGTCCGCGGACTCGCTTCAACGTCGTTTGAAAGCTTCAAGAGCTGTTTCAAACGAATACATCAAATATAATTAATATCCGCATCACTTCTAGGTCCATGGTACATGTACAGTACAAATGAACATGATCTCACAAGCTTTCGTTCTTCACGCTATCCTCCCTCAAGCTTACTCTTAAGGCTCTGGATTAGGTGTATCCTTATATATACTGCATGGTCTCTATCTGCGCGAGCCTGTCTAAATCTTATGAAGCCTAAGTGACATTCACATGCTGAGCGCACCCAAAGCACATGAATTAGGAAAACTCTGAAACTACATGATTACTATCCCATTAATATTCTTCATTATTCAAGGCTCTTCTAACATTGATCGTATCAATTAAATTTTCCGGATTGCGTCAGTCGTTTTAGCAACCAATTAATATATGCCATATACTTTTCAGCATTACATACTACCGTTTGCTTCTTTTGATCCATGTTCAAATGTCACGGTCGTCAACTATGTGATTAAAAGACCCATATTGAGTTATCGCCTAGCCCCTATTTGTCTCATAATATGCCTGTTTGAGCAACCAACTTGAACCAATCAACTCGGAACATATTTGGGCTCCTAACGGAGTGGTGGGTGGCTCTGTAAACGTTATCGAGGCTTTATAATGGTTGATGGGGGCCACCATCCCAGAAATCAACCCATGGAGAATCAATCACCATCGCGACGCACGCTGCATACATGGGCATATAATTGATGGTATTGGACCCCTATTTCCAGGGGCAAAAAACAAACTTCATAACAACCGAAACAAAACAAGCCCACGGCATGTATATACAAAACACTTGATATGCCGGGCCTCTGACTAGATATTAATTGCTTCTCCAAATTAATGCCTAAATGCTACTAATCAAGTTAATAAGCCCAATGCCTCCGCCAACTTCCTCCCCCGCGGGCTGTCTGTGGCATCATGTCATGCTGCCAGTAACGACTGTCCTTTTTATCAACGAAACAAATATTTCGAAGCAGCAGAAGCGACTCTGGAAGTAGCAGCTGACGCGAAGCTGAAGACAGCACGTGTTGCGCACGTTTACTACGAATTACATACGTAGATCGTGGTAAGCCGTTCATCTGGCAAGCTAGCATATGCTAATGTTATACATGCTCTCGGGCAAGAGAGTCATAGTAAGTGTCTTGAGGTGGCCATCTTGAAAAATGCAATGAAGTAGACTGAAATGGTATTCAATATACTCACTGCTTGTAGACACCAACCAATTGATATTGATAGGCAGGTCTTGAGCACTTGTAACGGGACGTCATCTGAGGGACTTGTCAATATCAAGGGGGGACCTACTACTGGCCAGAACCTTGTATTTTTGTTTTTTGCCCATGCCCATGAAGTTCGTATAGTACCGCTCCACCCGGCCCAGCGAAACGCATGAGCCAAGCGCTATCCTAAAACACAGCGCACTCCATTTCTGGACCCTTTCTGCGTCATGTATATCCACTTAAAGCCTAGCTTGGTACTCTTGCTTGAATAAAAACAAAGACCGCTTGCAGGTACAAGAGTGGAGCTCTCTGGGTGCCGATGTGCTGAAAACATGTGGAAAAAAAAGAATAAAACTATAGTTTAAAACCTGGCCGGTATGTAGGGAGGAAGCGAATGGGAAAAAAGGTGCAGGGGCTCGAAGCTAGCTGCTGCATGAAATAAGTCAAAAGCATTCAAGTTGAACCTTGAACATGCAGAACAAACAAACGTTTGGACTCGGTCTAGGAACCGCACATGGTATCCTAACTGCTACCAGTAGCCAGAAGCGTGCACAGCAGCGGCATGAGCAAAAAGCTTTTAGTGAATTTAGCTACGCTCGTGCATCGCGTGCCTTTAATGTCGCGCATCAGTTTCAGGTACACCATCGGCCCCGTCTTGTTTCTAATGAATCGGCACAAGCTAGTTTCAGCTCCTAATGCATGTTTATCTAACATTCCAATTAATTTCATTTCCTTGTTTTTCTTTTCTGGTATATACTTCTTCCAAGCTTTCTTAGACACCGCGAGGAGTCGCATTCTTCCATGCGTTCTCTTCCTGCCTTTTCCAGACCAACCTCTTGGCCCTTTTGGTTCTTGGGAGCGTTAAGCGTCAAGCGTTGTTTACAAAGTGCATAGCGACTGGCCTTCGTCGTATCGGAAGAAGCGCTACGGCGTATCAACTTCGCGTTCAATACATGCCATGCAATTGAGGTTTTCAGACTAGCCTACGTGGCTTTGGTCAGTTTCGACTGCACAAGCGTCTTGGAAACTCTGAGCTTTTACTTAATAATTCTTGCGCAAACGACGGATCACAACATGCATTTATCATTAATCTTTAGAATGCTGGAAATGAGTGCACGCGTTAAGCTAATTTCACAACTGCAAGTGCACATCCAAGGTTTGCGCGTCCGCATGTCTCTTCAACGCACATGAAGCAAAGAATGTAAGGTACAGGCCACAACCCCCACCTGCAATTGCCAGTGCGTGTAAAATAAAGGATGCAACCCGCCCAGCAGCAGATGCGCTAAGTTACCAAACGCGTACGTTAGATGTTAGGAACGTCGCCCCTCATGCCCGCCAGCATAAGCACTCTGCCGGCATGCTCTCATACCGTTAAGCATATGTATTCTACATGTAGTACATGTTGTACACATACATTAATTGGTGATCACATAACGACATCTTGAATTAATCTCAAGTGCTGTCGCTAATGGCTCAACTTGGGTACTATACTTCTGGTAGCTGTGGAAGGGGACTGTCAAACTCAAGTACAACAATAGGGGTATCAGGGGTACGCTGAACACATGCATGTTTCATCAGTATCTGAGATGGACCTAAGATCTTTTCAAGGGAGCCCGCGTTGAACTTTAAGACTTTAACGAAGTTCACAGTACTAAACTATGTACCGTGTACACATGTGTAGCCACTTGGAACCATGAAACCTCGAGATCTTATTGAAAGCAATCAGCAAGAATTCCTGCCAAGGCTGTTAACTTTCCACTGAATATCAGATCCAGGCGTAAAACTATAGAATCTCTTGGATTTGAGCTTTTGCTCTCTAGTAGCATGAATACACATTAAAGTAATACCATGCCCTCGCGCTCGATCGACTGTCATATACGGTACCGCATTCTATCACGAATTCCTGATAAACATGGGCGTCTGGGGAGGCTTCGTATACTATGTATCTTGCATGGAGTCCTCAGCAGTAGCGCTGCTGTGCTTGCCTGCCGACCCTAAGCTTTTCAGTCCCCACACTAGAGCTCGCAGTTACACAATCACACAGTGCAGTGGCATTGCCTTTACTATTACGAGTACTCATACGCGCAGCGCACAGTCCTGTGCTGAACGGGTTTCTTTGTCTAAGCTTTGATCGCGAAAGCAGTACGCACTAAATGCGTAACGCGAAGAGGGCTGTCGGAACCACTGCATATACTTTCACTTGCACATAACGAGATGTAGCTATGTAGTTCTACTAATCAACGGCTTGCAACCTCACCAGTGTCGCCGACGCTTTGTCCTCCTCGTCAGTTGAAGACCCGAGGCAAAGAACCGACGACCCGCTGAAAAAGGTTCCGTTGCCCCACCGACCTGCACTGACTAACAGCTGATGTAACAACGCAGGATGGAATTTGTCTCTATTTACACGTTGCCCGATTGGGCTAAACCAGCCATACCAAACGTCTCCTCGTCCAGGCCAAATCAAAACACAAAACAATGGAAGAGCATCGCACGCCATGGTTTTGATGAAAACTTGAGAAAATATCGAGTTACAAAAATCTCTTCATCTCACCATCTCACAAGTCCAAACGAACAAGTCCAGAATTTTTACTATAACACAGAACTGCCATCAATCCACATCCCTTTGCTCTCTCTCAATACCAACAACGGCTTCATCCCTGACAATGTTCAGAGCCTAGATCGCGGCTTCAAAACATGATCCAACCTTGTAACTTCTCAATGATTCTCTTTGGGCTGCTCATTGCTCTAACCAGCACGGCCCACGCTGCCTGGCAAACTCTTTACTCGTCCTCGAGCGACCTGGCATACCTGCATCTGCGCAACAACGCACTTCTCCAAATATACGCTGACGATGCGAACACTACACCGCTGCAATTGCCGGACCCGCCCGCAAATGCAACTCTAGCACTCACGAAAAATGAAACCCTCCTGGCGTTTTACGGGGAATCCTTTTGCACTGCTATCCAAGTTTCCAAGTACTCCGAAACAGACAAATCTTGGGTAAACATTACGAACAAACTTGTTAACGCCCCAAACTATCTCGCACAGCGTATATACATCAGCCAACCTAGCTCAGAGCTGATATACATCTATGGTGGTCGTAACATGTCGGACTCATGCAATGTCTCTTACATTGAGGACCCCTCAACCATCTACTCATCTCGTGCCGACTACCTCGTATCGAACGAAATCCACGTCTTCAATACTACAAACCTCACCTTCTCTCATCTTGCTACGGCATCTTCTCCTACTGCCATGTTTTCCGCAGGGGTCATGCGGCTGTCCGATTATAGTTCAATACTCATTGGCGGTAAAGCTCAGAATGGCTGGATTGGAATGAACCAGCTTGCTATTTGGCAATATTCATCATGGTCCTTCGTATCCACTGCCGCATCTTCCCATGTCGACAGCCGTACAAACCCTCTGGTTCTTCCATTAAAGGATCCCGCGGGCAGCGGAACAACCTCAGGCTTGAATGGAACATTGGTGCTGGGTGGCCAAGTCAACTCTCACCTGAGCATCCCATACGCAGTAGGTCTGAGTTTGAACGAAACAACAGGGTGGACATGGAATAGCAGCCTGAATCAATCCTTGTTTTCTGATCCAGAGTATATCCTCGGCGCCGTCACTTTTGAAAACACGTTACTTACTATAACTAATTCTACTGCTGACGAATTGACTGGAGATAACAAGAAGAGAAAGCGAGGCAAAGAAGAAGATTACACAGTTAGCTTTTACAATGTCAATGACTGGACACAAGCCAGTGGATTTACGCCAAGTAGCGATGCCACAGACACTGCTGCTTCTGATTCTTCAGGCACCCCAACAGGCACCTCAACAGGCACCTCAAAAGGCACCTCAACGGCAGCCTCCACAGCAGTCTCCACCGCGGAGCCAACTACCACCGACACCAGCAGTAGCAGTTTATCCAGTGGTGGCAAAATTGCTTTATCAACGGTTTTACCAGTAAGTGCCTTGTTTGCTACACTCGCAGCAGCAGGTTTCCTTTTCTACCGAAAACGAAAGAGGGACCAAAATGAGCTTTTCCCTGCACCCAGACCTCTCACTTTGTCTCCATACTTTGGAAGCTCAGGGACGTTTGATAATCTCTCTACTGGCGAATCTCAGAGTCGAAGGACTCAAAGTATTAATTCATGGACTGAAAAACGGCGGATCTATGAAGAACAAGAGCATTATAATCAGAATGCAGTTCAGCAATTCGGTGGCCAAACCGCGATCCAGCAATCATATGGCTTAAACGGCCAGCAGCCATACATGCCAATTGATGACACTCTTGGAACGTCACCGGGGACTGACCTTGGTATCATTGCAATAGGTGAAGGTGTTGTGGACCAACTGGAAAATCCATTTTACACAGTCCACGACCATCAACCCCCACATCAGCCTCCCATCGAGGCACCAGAACCACCGACCCCCGTGGCCGCGTACAAATCCATACGTACCAGCACCATGCGAAGCGCAAGCGCAACACTTGCCAGCTACTTTATGGGACGTCGCAGCAAGTCAAGCGTGAGCGTCTCTGTCTCCGCACATCCTCAAAACATGACAGAGCGCAACAATATTATGTCTACACAGCTTCCTTCTCCAATTACCGCGGATGATGCTGCTGACGCAGATGCAGATGAATTCTTCCAAGGCCGCGATGTGCAGGTCCTTGTGTCCTCAAAACGTCGCTCAAGGCTGCGTGTCACAAACCCAGACCCGTCGACGCCGTCACGCACCAACAGCGAGCATAGTACCGTCGCATCCCTCACTGTGAAGAAAACTCGAAATGGCAAGACTTACGGACAGCTCAACAATACAGTGCCTGAGACAATGTCAGAGGTTCGGTCCGCCAGCGGGGTGAGTATATCTAGGCAAGGGAGTATAGGTGCTTCATTGCGTAAAACAAGTACGTCAACAACAGCGGCGGCAGCGCCAAGGAGGGAGAGCCTGAATGGAGTTGTGACAATGGAGGAACCGGAAGAAGAAAGTGACTTGACTGAAGTTCAAATGAGTGGGAGAATGACTTCGAATGGAAGTGCCTTCGGCGTGAGGTGATGATGTTGGCCCTAGTAAAGTTTACTATCTTGAGCCCATCTCATCTCACACTCCAACATAATATGAATGACTTTTTATTATTACTGCACATTAGAGCAGTCTGGTTTGTTTTATTTTTTATTTTTATTATTTAGCCTTTTCGGTGCTGGAACACAAATGGAATATTATGATTTGTATTACATAAAAAATTTATGGCTGGGAAGTAGCAAAAACAAGCATCAAGGCACATGCTGCAAAACCTCTAGCAAAAACATTTGAATGCCTGAACGAGAATTACTTGGTTTATCGCCAGCAGTGGCTCTAACCGCCGTAGCAGCGACAGCAGGCATGCTTGGTGCTGTGGTGACGCTATTTGCAACCCGAAACTCTACGGTGTTTAAATCGTCATGGACTGGTCCGATCCAGACATTCAACAGCGACGACGACCAGTCTAGCTATAGCCTCCGGACACTTCCGCCGATCAGGAACGGCGTTGCTGGACTTATTGGAAATACTCCCATGATTAAGGTCAACTCATTGTCCGATGCTACCGGGTGTACCGTTCTTGCCAAGATGGAAATGCAGAATCCGGGCGGCAGCGCAAAGGATCGAGTCGCGCTAGCCATCATTACTACCGCCGAAGAGAAAGGTTTGATCAAGCCACATTGCGGTGATATGGTGTTTGAGGGTACAAGCGGTAGCACGGGGATCAGCTTGGCAATGCTATGCCGAGCCATGGGATATGTCGCCCATATCGCCCTGCCAGATGACACTTCCACCGAGAAGGTCAACCTGTTAGAGACGCTCGACGCCGTCGTATATAAAGTTCGACCGGCTAGCATTGTAGATGACCAGCAGTACGTCAACTATGCGCGTCGTGCTGCACAGGCTGTTAATGACGCCGCCGACAAGGCCATGGCCGAGAACCCCAACGGGCCCAGACAACCTCGCGCCGTGTTCGCAGATCAATTTGAAAACGAAGCAAACTGGGCCACGCATTTTCACAACACTGGACCTGAGATATATGCACAGACAGAGGGCAAGGTCGACGTCTTCGTGACCGGAGCGGGCACTGGCGGCACCATCTCAGGAGTGGGGCGGTACCTCAAGACAGTATCGCCTTCGACACAGATCGTTGTAGCTGACCCTCAGGGAAGTGGATTTTTCAACAAAGTCAAATACGGCGTCATGTTTAGCCCAACAGAGACCGAGGGCAAGCGTCGCCGACACCAAGTTGACACACTGGTGGAGGGGATTGGATTGAATCGACTGACGGCAAACTTTAACGCTGGAAGCAGCATTATGGATGACGCAGTGCGGGTGTCTGATGAAGAGGCTCAGAAGATGGCCAAGTGGCTTGTGCAGGCTGATGGCCTGTTTGTGGGGAGCTCGTCAGCTGTGCATTGTGTTGGAGCATATCGATGTGCGAAAGCATTAGGGCCCGGCCATACAGTCGTTACTATCATTTGTGATAGTGGGTCGAGACACTTGTCAAAGTTCTGGAAGTCAGTCGAGGCCGTTAGCATCAATTCATTAGAGGAGCTCTAAAAGCAATAGGGATACAGTTAGTTGAGTTTCTCAGAGAATTCCACTAGTTTTGACATTACAAGACTAATAAACGATGGACATTTGTGTGATCAGATCTATTAAAGGGCTAGCGATTCTAGTGGAGCTCAACCTAGTCTGCTACAAATAGACTAATTTGTTTACTACAAATGAACTAATTTATTGAAAACAGGTGAGACCCATTCGCAAGATCTTTTGAAATGAATAAATAACCGTTTTTCTTACCTATGTAAGCCATTGTTCCGTGTAATCCAAGCACCATCCGCTACCTTAATATCCAGTACTACTAAGCCTCAAGTTAAATCATCTCTTTTATATAAATTAGTCAAAAACTGGGAAAGTGAGTTTGAAGGCTGACTAGGGCCCGAAAGCGGGTTTTCCAAGAATAGCGATGTGCTCTCATTGGCTTCAGCTTCCGCTGGGCTGGGCGATTGAGTCCAGAGTCTGCCAAGCAACTTCTCGGGAAGTTTGCGCGCGTCGGAAAAAAATGCAGTGAATGAATTGAAAGACTGGGTACTTTTTGAAGTTGAAGGTTGCGGGGATGCTTGTGTCGGGGTAGTTGGAATGCACGTACCGTCGGAGAGAATGCCAGAACGAAGGGGCTTGAATGCAGGAGTGGAATTAGCTTGTGTGGATTGGTGAAGAGGAGGAGCCAACTCAAAATTAGACGAAATTTCAGGCAAATCAGATACGTATTTGTTAGGGGTAGAGGAAATATTAATGAGTTGGCCTTTGAGGCTATTATGCGGGGCGCAATTGTCCAACTCTGTAGCAACAATGTCAAATGAACTAGCTTTCTCAGGTTTATTAAGCCTTTCATCAATTGATGGATTTAAAAGCTTCGAGGTAGAAGCTTGGTTATTCGATGCTGCCTCGTATTGCACCCCATCGTCTATATCACCAAATACATCTGGAGGATGATCCAAAATTGTAAGACTCTCATCAGACTCGGCACCAGCGTCGACTGGTGAACTGGTGTCCTCCGTAGTTGATTTAAAAGTATCATCCTGTATTTTATTGACTGGCAAATCGTCATCCGAATCTGAGGAACTAAGCATCGAATAAACAGGAAGTATGACAGGTTTTCGCGATCCCCGCTTTTGGATTTCAGGCACTTTGACTTTGATTCTCTTGAATGTGAACCTTGGCATAGCGTGAACCGGGTTTCGGCGAGCTTTTACAATGCTGTGAGTGACTGAGCTCTTAATAGGAGAAGTCCTAACCAAACCTGGTTTAGCTTTTGAAGGAGAAGAATTGAGAGGAGTTGTAATGGCTTCAACTTGTTGGACGGGCGGAGATGAGCTGATCTCAATTTCTGATATGGGGGCATTTTCTGAAATCTCAGCCAGCCTTTTCTTCTTACGGGCTTCTTCTATAGCGTCTTCCCGTTTTCGCTTTTGGCGCAAGTCAAATTCCCTCCTAGACAAAATGAATGCGTTTGAAAATAGTCCGGTCACGATCTGCTGTTGGTAGATTAGATTAACTTGCCGTAGCGTTGACTTGGCTGTCATGAACCCTAACGGTCGGCATTTCAACTCTACGCGATGGGCAATAAGCACAGGATAATATGAGTTTACGCACAGATCAACCGCTGTAACTTCCTTGGTCAACTTTGGAAGTATGATAGGCTTGGGATACCTCACTAAGTCTTCCTCTTCACATAGCATCTGCACGAAATTGAGTCGTAGTCCGCTCACAAAGAGAACTGAGTCCACCAACCTAACGCGATCTTTGATACCTCTCTCAAACGACTCTTGAGGTATCGTTACGACAAACTTATAATCTCCATCTGATCCAAGAAAAGTGTAGAATCCTTTGTTGATAGTTGTTTCTTTTGGTGCCTGAATTATTAGCCTTTGCTTCACAAACTATGGACGCTTACGCTCAAAACCTGGACGTAAACCGGACCCCACGACAGACTTTTTGGGAAAATGACACGTTGTCCGTTCGATCCTTTCAAGTCATCTATTAGTTTCTCGATGCTAGAGTGGAAAAACGGTCGCAAAAACTTTGACATCGTTCATGGCGATGGCGTTAATTCCATTTTCGCGTTTGCCATGTCCTCTAGAGCACCTCCGAATATTGCCCTTACCCACGTATAATGACGAACTAAAAAAAAAAAAAAAAAAATCCGTCCCAAGGCTAGATCTGCTTCTAGGCACAGATCAGGACTGTGAAGTATTCAAAATGTATAGACAGAATGGGTATCAGAGTTTAAGTAGGTATTGGCACTAAGATAACAATAGTAATACTAACATTCTAGATGGCTACAGATCAAACCAATATCAAAACCCATACCAGAAGAACCCATACGCGAGCGGTTATGGGCAGTCTTACAGCAATCCGTATCAACAACAACAACAGAAGAATGATGTACTCTATGCTCCCCCAGGTATCTCTTCTTCTACAAGTACTGCTGCAATGGCACCGACCTCCACAACGAACCAGGAACCTCAGATTAGTACTGTGCTTGGGCGAACTCTTGGCTCGATGAATAACGAGATGCAACTTCGCACAGCATTTCTAAGCTATATCCCTGTATCAATGGACGAACACACCGCGAATATGCTACTTTCTGCGGTCCCGACATTTGAATTTTTGGTGCGCGTTCAAAATAGCAAAGGTGAGCCTTGTAGTTTTGGGTTTGTGCGATACTCTTCGATCGAATCTTTAAAAGTTGTGTCAGAGATCTTTTCTAAAATCGATTACAGCGCGATTACAAAAGGCAAGTTTGACACTCTTTTCAAGGTCACTATTGACGAAAATACGCAGCGGTATCTTACAGATTATGAGGCAACGCATGGCCCTGATTTCGCGTCGAAAATTACGGGCAAAACTCTCGAAGAAAGTGTCCGCGAAGTCACAACTAAATTGAAATCCTGGTACCAAATAAACGAGGCTGCAGTTGGTAATAGCCTGCTTGGAAAAAAGGACGAAGTTGAAGAAAAGAAAGTTGAAGAAGAAAATGAAGAAGACCAGGTCCATATTGATGAAGACGACTTTTTAGACGTACCAATAGAGCAAAGAGAAGAGGTGCTTGCGGAAATCAAAGAGTTCCGAGTTCTCTCTATTAAATACGAGAAGGTAAAACACGAGAAGACTGCGGAAGAAACCAAAGAGCGTGAGAAGCACCTAGAAGCTGTAGCTTCTAAGGCGCTTGAGGAAAAAGCTGTGACGGAAGCAAATCAGAACGCAAATGAAAGCTCAGATGAGGGAAGTGATTACGACGACGATGATGATGACCCACCCGAGTCAGATGAGCAACTGGAGCAGCTCAGAACCGCTAGGCGTGAAGCAAGAGTTGATAAACTCTTTGAAGAATCACAACGCCGATGGCTAGGTCGTGAAAGGCTGCGAAATTCAGCTCTTGAGCGTGAGCGGGTTAGAGATGAAGACCAAGAAGGACGCCTTGAGCGCGATAAGAGGCAAGCATATCGCCGGTACGAGGATTTCAAGGATAATGGCGAATACGAAACGAGAACCATGGAATACTACTATGACCATTCCAAATGGGTTAAAGCTCGTATGCAGTTCCGCCAGCGCGAAATCGAGCAGGATGAGCGAGACGCCCGGGACGAAGAAATTGAGCAGGGTGAAAAGAAATCAAATTCGGAAAATTTTATGGTGAGCTTGGCTGGAAGTTTACAGAACCAATCTTCTGTTATTGGGTCTTCAGCAGCGGGCAAGATCAAACTTTCACTTGGCGGTGCTTCAAAGAAGGTTTCTGTACCTTTCAAGAAACAAGCTGGTGTTGAGACGCTTTTGGATGACGGTAGGGATGCTGCTCAAGCCAAACCCAAGAAACTCATCAAGCCTCTTAACTATGGAGATGGTCATATATCTATTCCTGATGACAAAGAAACGTTATTTGCTTGGGATGTCAAGTGGGATGCTCTCAATGAAAATACCATTGAAGATAGTTTGAAGCCCTTTATTACCAACACTATTGTGGAGTACCTCGGGGTGCAAGAAGATGATCTTATTGACTTTGTCGTTCAACATATTCGAGAACACAAGCCACCTGCAGAGCTTGTCTCAGAACTTGAGATGGCGCTTGACGAAGACGCTGAAGTTTTTGCCCGAAAGGTATGGAAACTCTTAGTTACTGAAACCGAAATGCCTTAAAATCGTATTTATAATATTTATATACAGACTACATATCCATGTCCAAATCAATAGCGTCAGGATTATTCGCAGCAGGCTCCTCCTGGCTAGTTTGCTGATGATCCTGAAGTGTTTTCACAACCTCCGTGCTCTTAACAAATCCAACAGGGGCCTGAGCTTTTTCCAGACTTTGCATCGCGTCCTCTGGTTCACCGGCCTCCTTGTTCTTGAGAGACACGGCTTGAGCTGCAATATAGCCAATATCTGTATTAAACTGTGCAGTGACCGATCGCTTGATGCGCAATTTCTCTTTATAGGTATCCTCGTTACCATACTTGATCTCAAAATCATCCCACTTTTGCCAATATTCTGGCGAAACTCGAGGGTCAGCAAATTGAGAGCCGTAAGCAAAAAGCGTGCGTGCGCGGTCAATTTCACCAAGCTTCTCTTCCACATTAATGAATTCAAGGCACATTTCCATAGCTTCTCTTTCGGGCAGAGCATTGACCGCACGTTCAAAAATGGGCCGTGTAGCTGCCAAACCAAAATTCTCAATAGTGCGCTCAATGTAGTATTTGTACATTGTTGGCTTATCTTTATCGACGACAATTCGTGATGCGCGATCATAAATTTTCATAGCATTGCTAATAAGACCACGATCTTCCTCCATTTTACCAAATTGTATAAAGAGAGCCTTTGAGAGATTTGGAGGACAGTCCTGTAGAGCTTGCTCGAACAAGTCTCGTAGACGTTCAATGCCCAATTGTCTTGAAACCGCCTTTTGAAGATATATGTTCCAAATTTCAAATGCAACGGGGTAAGAAAACACTTCCACGCCCCGTTCGTATACCTTGAGAGCATCTTCGAAATAGTTGTTCTCCCACAGGAAGTTTGCATAGTTAACGATAGTTAAAGGGGTTCCGATTTTGAGTTCGAATATACGGTTGTAGACCTTTTTGACGTCTTCCACTTCGCCCACACTCTCCACTAAGTCGACATAAAATGACCAGACTTTCATGCTTTTATGTAGTCGTTCTTGTGGCGAGACACTTTCATCAAAATAGTCAATTCGAGAAGTCTTAGGGCCATTCGTAGCTTTTTCCATAACGCGTAGCGCATTTTCAAAGTCATCTGCTCTTAGCTCCATTTCAGCCCATTCAATATAAGTTTCGGCTAATTCGTTCACGCTCTTGAACGGAACTTTTGTTGCTTTATCAAGAATAACCCGGGCCGTACTCAAATCATTATTAGTTTCGTAAAATTTGGAATAATTAACCCAAAGCTTGTATAGTTTGCCATTTGCTTTGGATGGCTTGATCGTAGATATCGCATCTGTATATGTTTGGACAATTTGCTCTTGGTTGGTACCCCATAGTCCTACTCTCTTTTCCCATTCAACCACATTATTAGGATCCTGTCGCAGTAACAAATCACTGATCAAAAACGGCCTTCGGTCCATTAGTTGTTCGAACGCCCCCATACGTCTATCGATTTCCTTGTCTAAAGAATTGTCTTCTTTACTCATGAGTTGAGAGATTTCAGTTTCTTCCAGCTCTGTATAACTGTTGAATATTAAAGTGAAATCTCGAACTGTCATAGCAGAGGTCATACCCTCTTCCATGACGTCTCTGGCACGTTCTATATCTCCGCGATTAATCCAATAGGTCGCTAGATTTACCCAGAGCTTGCCCACTTGATCAGGATACCGTTCAATTCCACTCCGTAAAATTCTATCTGTTGGAAATTTGGATGTACTGTCGGGGTGTTGAACTAGAATGTCCGCAAGTTCACTCCACAAATTGTATTTACTCTTTCCTGTCGGCGAAACAAAATTGGGGTCATCCAATATCTTGACGAGATTTTCGGCAGCTTCATTGTAGTATTCCTTCTCTATTAAACGGGATATATACTGCTCCACGTCTTGAGGGCTGAAAGATATATATCGCTTCCAAACTCGAACTGCTGTCTCATCATTCGCCTTCTCTGCAAACTTAAGATACAACGGCCATAACCTATGATGTTGTGATGGAGGTAGAGATTGAAGAGCACGATCAAAGGCTAAACGCGTTTTTGTCACTGAGCTTTGGCGTAGAAGAAACTCCAAGTAATCTGTCCATATCCGAGGCATTTTCGTTAAAAGGACTAAAGAACGTTCGAAGCAGTCATTTACCTTCTCAAACTCCTGCAAATATTTGCTGCTGTTAATGCGCTTCAAATTTGCAACGCGTATGTCAAGATATGCCTTCCATAGTTTGTAGGATCTGCCAAATAGTCGACAAGCGCGTTCATAAACAAATATTTGCTCCAGAATTGGCCTATCAGCCTTGTGTTCGACATACCTCAGCCATGGTCCAATATCTGCAGGGTTCTTAAGAATTTCCTGCTCAAAAGGTATGTCGTCGTCAAGTATGCTGTACATTCCTCTTCAAGTTGTGATCTTGAGCTTGTGCTTGAACATTTTTCAAAAGTTTACTTGTTTGACAATTTCATCAGGTATTGGGTTACCCTCCTCTTAATCGAGTTCGTGCGTCCCAGTTGCTGCTTTTCCTCCTGGACCTCTCTTGAAATCGCCCATCGCCTTCTTCAACCCTTTTTAAAGCGTCCTCACTCCTCTCCGCCTTGCGATTTACCATTTGCTTTGATATCGGCCCTCAGAGATTAGTTTACGAAGTATTTTGTTAAGGAACAATGTCAGGAAACAGGTATGACATCAGTACCTAGCCTCAACGTGCCAAACTCTAACTCGCGCTCCAGAGAATCTGTCTTTCCAACTCGCATGACCCTCACTCTCATGAAGGGTAAGCTCAAGGGAGCTACTCAGGGTCATAGTCTGTTGAAGAGAAAGTCTGAGGCTTTGACTAAACGTTTCCGTGATATCACTCGACGAATTGACGATGTATGTACTCCTATTGAATTAGCAGATTATACTAACCACTCCTATTTAGGCCAAGAGAAAAATGGGTAAAGTTATGCAAACGGCTTCATTTTCCCTTGCTGAGGTATCGTATGCTACTGGTGATAACATTGCCTACCAAGTTCAGGAGTCTGTATCCACCGCTCGCATTCGCGTCAGAGCCCGTCAAGAAAACGTCTCTGGTGTTTACCTACCTCAATTCGAGGCCTTTTATGACGATGAGAGCAACGATTTCCAAATGACTGGTCTGGGTCGTGGTGGTCAGCAAGTTCAGAAGGCTAAGCATGTTTATGCTCGTGCTGTTGAGACTCTGGTCGAACTTGCGTCTCTACAGACGGCCTTTGTCATTTTAGATGAGGTCATCAAGGTAACAAATCGAAGAGTTAATGCTATCGAGCATGTTATTATTCCTCGTACTGAAAACACCATTAAATACATCAATTCTGAACTTGATGAACTGGACAGAGAGGAATTCTATCGCCTGAAGAAGGTCCAAGACAAGAAACAACGCGACACAGCTGCGCTTGACGCTGAGAAGAAAGCTGCAAAGGAAGCTAAGCTTGCTGCTGCTGCAGCAGCTGCACTCGAATCCGGTTTGACTGCTGAAGAGGCTGTTAAGGCGGCTAAGCAGTCACTTGAAGCCGAAACTCCCAACCTTTTGGAAGGAGGTAACGATAACGAAGGTGCAGAGGATGACGAGGATGTTGTCTTTTAACGCATTTAATTTTCCTTTATATTGGCTTAATTTTCTACATAACGATTTCAATAATAGATTAATCCAAAAAAATTACTCGATTCTATCTTTCTCGCATTTGGATTCATGTAAGGCACGTCAAAGAGAAAGGAAAAAGTATGGTCTCTGGCGGGATCGAACCGCCGATCCTCGCGTTAACTACCACAAGGAGTTGTTTGAGTTGTTATTAGCACGATGCCTTAACCAACTGGGCCAAGAGACCTATTTTCTGAAAGTCGAAAATTATGGGTTAATTCTATCTAGTAATCTACTATTAAATGTATTTTTATTACTTAATTTTTATTTGAATTCGGCAGCTTTCTTTGATTTTTTTTGGCTTTTTTAGGGGGGGGGGGGGTTTACACAGAAGTTTGAATGGGGGAGAGGTGTCTCAGCTAATTCGGGCATAGTTAAAGTGTGATTGTGTGACGCTGGTGAGAGCCCATCTCCAGTACATACTACTGGAAGGTTTCACGGTTCCTACAGCTAGGCGGAAAGGATGAACGCAGTATTGAAAAAGCTGAATCTGAGATTTTTTTTTATTTTATTTTATTTCCATGATTATGAAAGCTTGATTCATTTTTTTTACTAAAGCATGCCTGCATCAGACCAGTATTGATTTATGTACTACTTTATGTTTATAGTTATTGCACCTCTAGCATGTTTAAAGCAAGACAACGAACAAATTTATCATCACTATTGTTTATTTAGGGTTACCGGCTAAATTATCCATCTGAGCTTTAGTGTCCCTAAGTATTGAAAATATGGTCTAAATGATGGCGATGAAAAATCTGTTTATTCCTCCCTTTGGATGATACTAGAGGTGAAATAACTGTATAAACAGTAACACAGGTATCGCGAAACTTGTATAAAACTTGGAATAAATTATGTTTGGTTCCAGTCTCTTGTAATCAAATTATTCACTTCTGACATAAAGGTGATGCAACTGCAACGCGTACATGCCTACACACTCAGAACTCGGTATATTATGAAAAAAATTTTATTCTGACCCTACCAGCTTGTTATTTCTGGTGAATACATTTCTAATTGAGACTCATAATCTATTGGGTATGACTTCTTTTCAATTTTACGTCAAATATGAAGTTATTGTACTGCCAATTATCGAAGAAGGCCCCCATTTTAGATCTCAACAAATCCCAAGGCTTGAAATAGCTTTTGTGACTTAGAGCTTCAATAGAAATATAAACTTTACCCACCTTCTTATGCGTAAGTAGCGGGATTTTCAGAGTTCAAACAATCTTTAGCCGGACCATAATTCACAGAAAGCAGCAAAAGTGACTTTGGCATGGCATGTATTATGTGCACGGGAGATTCAGTAATGTAATTATAATCATTTGTCTGGCTGGCTATATCTGGTAACATTTTCCTTTTGTAAGCCAGTACTATGAACTTCTAGTTAATGAACGGGTTTCTTATGGCCACAAAATGAAACTATATATTCTGCAGATTGGTGGAATCATTCTTCTCTCTACCACTCACAGCAGATTTTGCAGACTACTCGAGCTCAGAACGCTTCAGTAATTTTCATTTTTACGTACAGGCATGAACTGTGAACTCAGAACTGCAAATTTTTCGTGTCATTGATAACGGAAAACTCAATGGAAGCAGCGAATTGATCCTAATTTTTGAAGTGGCACATGTATGTGATCAAGCCTCAGTAGAGAAGGAACGCCTGTAGATAGAAGTAGCTGGACTCCGTGCTGGCTAATTGTTATTGTTTAGCTTGAGTTTAAATAATGCGTGCCTTTTAAAATTAAAAGACAAGCCAACTCATTTCTGCTTCTGAAGCTAAAATGCTAACCCTTGACTGCCTCTTTGTTCGTATTTGGAATAAGTATTTAGTTAATCAAATTATATATTTCCAATAGTCTTTTGCATCTACTTGGTATATTTAAGGCGAGCACTGTGGCTTGTGCTGTAAATTGAGAATTGAAATCAAAACCAGACTCTGAAGATGAAGTTGATTACTGTTATTGAAATTGTTCTTACTCTTGGATCAACTGCTGCTTCATCTCTGGGTGCTGATGCTTTATCATTAGACGCTACTACCACTAATAACACGTTACCACAGACTTCAACTAAATCTTCTACTTTTATTCCTGCTTGCCTATTGGGTTGCATCGAACAAACAACTAGAAATAACGAAAACATTTGTGGCAGCGCATCAAATGTAGCCTGCTTTTGCGGCAATATTACAAACCAACTATCTACTGCTACCGTCAAGCAGGATGTTTTGAAGTGTTTTGACAGTGTATGTAACAAAGATAACAAGACGCCAAACCTGGCGTCTCAGTACTTCGAGCAAACTTGTGCGGATTTTTTTGCAGGTAAGTTTGGAAGCGGACTTCTGAAGCCAGCTACAAAATTTCCGAAATCAAGAGTTGTTAGCACTACGACTGCAAGTGCTCTCGTTACTCCTTACACCAACTCATCATCAATTTCTCTTCATGTGCGTAATTCAAACATTGCAAAGAGTTTGCAAAATCGATATTTCAGGCGTGATAATGAAGCGGAGAGCCCTAGTGGTGATTCCCAATCTAGCACTTGGGAATCATTTACCGAAACAAGCACATCTTCAGCAAGCGACATCACAGCAAACGATGCCACAACAAACGATGCCACTTCAGCAAGCGATACCACTACAGCAAGCGATGTTCCTACAACATCTGAAAGCAGTAGCGAAAATAGTGACTTTTCCGCTACCACTTCTACCACGGATGCAACTCCAACTGGTTCAACAGGAGTGGTCACAACAACTTTTGGTTCCGGCGATGTTGAGACGATTACTTGGGAAGGCTACAGTAGCAATGGCTTTGACACGGCTGCGGAAACGGGATATGGCTCTTCAACCGCGTTGAATGATTCCATGACTGGGTCTAACGACTCTTTTACTTTGAACACGATGAGTGGCGAATTTGGAACGAGTGCTGAAGTCACTTCTACTAGTTCTGATGATATGGCTGGTTCTACTCTTTCTACAATAACGTATTCGAATTCTTCCCTGTCAGCAAAATCAACCGCGTCTATGAGCTCAACCGAGTCTACAGCATCTGAGTCTAATTCCAGTTCAACAGCTACTACGGGTTTTGCGCCCCTATCAATGGCCCATACCATGATAACGCCTTCCTTAATTTCGTTGGCTCTAGTTCTCGGAATTGCTTTATTGATGTAATAAAGTAGTTATTACACTCAGTATATAGTAAACTGTGCTATAGACAATCAAATGTAATTGAAAATCTAAGTAATCACGCTTGGAGTGTTCAAACGCATTGAAATCAGTGAGAAATAATTATCTTAGTGCATGAACAAAAATGTGCTACGTCGTTGATGTATACTTAATTCTACAGATGAATGATGAAGGAGCATTGATTTCCAGCTACGGGCCTGCCTAACACGTGCTTGACCTAAGTATGCCATGGATACATCATGATGTGGGCGCACCCGTGCGGCAAAAGTTACAAGGTTTTGACTGCGTGGGGGGAACATTATGCAGGTACACGATGAGCCTCAGTGCTGAGCTTCAAATACTTTTAACGCAAATACGCGGCACGGCTCAGAAAATGAACTTGTGAGGCTGAGGCTGACTTTTATTTCTCTCGTTGTGCTGTACTGACGGACGATTTAATAGTTGTTGCGAATTCTTTAATATTTTTTGAACCCGCATTCAATGAAATTACTGGTATTATATCCTACATGATCATCCGGGTATGTGGACTTCGGCCCTCTCTCTCAATTGTTATTCATTTCGGGATACCCCGAAGAACTCTGGGGTAGTAGTTGAGCTTGTCAACAGCAAGTATCACAATGTTTCACGCGTATGCGCCAAGTCCACAGTGTCGCTGTTGTCTTGAACTCACTGAAAGCAAAACCGTTTTGAAAACTTGAAGTAAAATAATACATTTGATTTGAACTGACTTATACGTGCAGGAAAATGGATTCTACCGTTCTTTTGAAAAGCATTTAAACATGAACTGGAGTGTAACATTGATTTACGCGTTTTTGTATCCTGATTCAGGGTGCGGTTTTTGGTGCGGCAACTTACATGTAATATGAAATCATGATATTTTAGCAAGATTTTGTTTCACTTCAATGTTGAACACTGGCACACAGCACGAACATGTATCTACTAGTATATTGGGTCTTATTTGACTAATGTAATATTGCTGGAAATTTTTACTTTAATAGTGATACTGAATTTATAAAGGAATAAGTCGACTTTTTGATTATTATTATTTGTTATGTCAACTGCGGTTTATATACTCCATAGACGTTAGCAGCTTATTTCAATTCTTTAGGTCATTTATCTCTTGTGTAACATTTTGAAAACTACTTTATTTGATAAGTTGAATAAGTACTTTGCAGCTTGCTTGTTCTGTGACTTAATTAATACTAACAATTTATTTCTCAACTGGCGAGTATTCTGGAAGTATTTACACCAAAAAAAAAAGTAGCACCTTTTTCACACTCTGAAATCTAACGTTCATTCCAAAAAATCTAGCTAGTTAAGTGCCTGAAACTGGGTTCCTGTATAGATAAAGAGAGGTGTTTTCCCTTCCACAGACTTCTTATTCTTATGTTTATTCAGGAAATCCAATCTTATATTATCTGGTTATCTGTTTAGGCCATCCTCAGTACCTGTTTATAGACACAAGCGAGACTATTTATCGGTTGATCTGTATCTCTCAGTGACAACAAAACTCTTATTCTTTGGAAAAAAAAATCTAGAATCCCAACCCATTATGGATTGATTGATCTTAGACATATACGTCTCACTTCAAGAGCAAGTACGCCGTGTATCATCATATAGGTCAATAATACTTCGTATGGAATCAAATTATAATTGTTGATATTCTCTCACATCTGAGTTTACCTTGATCTTGATAGAAGCGCTTGTGAGTACGGGTGGCGAGCATTCTTTCACCTTGATAAGCCAAATTTACATCTTTGCAATGATAAGCGGGTGCTAGCACTTTCTAAGCATCCGTAGCAACCTCGAGACACTACTCAATACACAAGATGTATCCCGTATTCCCTGCAACAACAATTTGGACTTCGATGAACTTGAAACTTAAGGTCTGTGATCTTACAATTGATCTACGGAAATTGGCATTATGCTCAAACAAGAAGTTCTAGAAGATAGAGTTGGTCTACAGTACATGTGTACTACGTACAGTAGATTTATATGAAAGTGCAAGTACACAAATATTATCCACGAAAAACCCTTTCCTTCTTGCGGCCTGCTAAGCAGAGTAGGTTTCTCGAGATCTAAGCTATATCCTTAGCTTATACTTGATAAAAAATGGAAAGCGACAGATCTGGCGCCGGAGTGTGAAGATCAATACTCATCAGCCCATCTAGTACTGGGGGTGTCTCACCAGTACTATTACAGTATCCAACTGATCTTCAGTACTGTATGATCATTGATTTCTCACAGGCCTTGAAATAACATTTTAAGGGTGCAGGATTGTCGCAGGCAGCACTCGAGTTGTACTATGTACAGTACATGTACAATTCGCAAAAGCTTAGATTGTCGCCAGCAATTATGTCGATTGCTGTGAATTTGTTACGCCTATCCAAAAGTATTTTCACTGTATTATTATTACCATTATTTGTTATATGTCAACTGCGGTTCATGTACTTATAATTCTTAATTCATGGTTGCTGAAGATCGTTGACTAGTCCAAGACTTTGAAGTCCGTATCTTATTTGAAATCGGCGCAAGTGATGATAGGTGTCTCTTCTGACTAATTGGTCTGATTAATGACTTACAATTATTAGATAATCAAGAATCTGAAGGAAAGGGGAACGAACAGCCAATATAGTGCCGCGCCCCGGAATATTTTTCGTGCCGTGCCCCTTTCCCCGAGATGTTGGAGTCAACTTGGTCTGCACTGTGACAGTATTCAAACAGCGTATGTATGCTTTACTGAGAGCCACCCGTGAAGATAGTGTGTAAAAGCTTGCCTAATGGGAGTTCAGATAGAGATTGAGAGCGTCTTTCACAGACGACTTTTAGGCAGGCTTGTCAAGGCTCTCAAGATCAATTGATATCAATTGCAAAACGTCCCAAGAGATTACAGATAACCCGTTACAGGTGATTCGCGAGGCCCCTGAAACTGGTGTGGATCCCCAGTACTGGCCGAAAGCGCACCCTTTGTGAACATCAATGTTTGTGACTGTTAACTGGTGATTGCGACACCGGGCTATAGCGATGTAATCGGCAATCCACATTTG
>JAJMAG010000129.1:0-61956 GCA_030564905.1 Geotrichum fermentans
AATGCAAGGAGGTTCACCCCAACGATATCACGATCAACATGTACGAGCAACATGAGATTCCTGGATCTCGAGGCGAAGCCCACTTCGTCTTCAAGTGCGGAGTCTGCGGCAAACGCTCAACCGTCAACATCACCAAAGTTAAGAACCCATACACCATTGCTGATAGTGGCAAGGCTGTTAAGATGCTTGAGATTGACACTAGAGGTATTGACTTTGAAGCGTTCAAGGCTGATGGTAAATTCCAATGCATTGGTGAAGAGAGCAATACGAAATTCGATGATGTTGATTTAGAGGACAATGAATGGTACGACTATGACGAGAAGGCTGGAGCCGAAGTCTCGATCACCAACATTGAATGGACATTTACCAAGAAATAGTTGAATTTGTGTCCATCATCATAATAAATAAAAAAACTTCATTTCATTAAATACCTGTAATATAACCACATTAAAATAAAAAATAAAAAAATAAAAAATCATGACAATGCGAATAAATAGTGCAATTATGGCCCACGTTTGCGCAGGTAGCTGTGGAGGGGTTCGACCCTAGCAAGTTTGGATAACCCCACGCGAAGTACAGGGCCTCTCCTCATTTTCGAGCTATTTTTTGCGACTCTTTTCGTATCTAGTTGTAGAGGAGAGTTCACGGAAATAGCTACAGCGGAATATTCCACTCCTTGGACATTCACGGTGCGTAATTCAGGTTCAGCGGGAACAGATGCAGGTTCAGGCAATGGCCCCATTTGTATCGAAAAAATCTCCTGTGTTTCTTCCGTTAAAGATTTCAAATGGCATTCTACTTCAGCACTTTCTTGGTTGGAAACGATAGTTGAATCTATCTGCGTTTGTACTCTAGGAGGTTCTTGTGAAGTTATCTTTTCAGTATCTTGACTGTTATCGCTGAGTTCTTGGGAAATGGCGATCTTTTCGGCGGTAGAAATGAATCCATGTATATCCACTTTGTTGTCTAAAGTAGGATTACAGCCTGGTAGCGAGCCTTTTCTAGGCATATTTTGTTTGCTATCAAAAGGATTATTTTTTAAAATAGGTACCAGCTCTGAGAAATGCGGTGGTAGTATTTTGATTTCAATCTCATTTGGTTCGATAGAGTGCTCACTTGACTCAATAATCCCTTTAGACATAATAGCAGCTATTGGTTTCATACTCAAGTCCACGGTTTTATCATTGTGCGATTCAGATTCGGCGGACATACTAGTATCAATATCTGGGGCTCGTTCGGGGAGCGAAGGGTCTAACTCAAAAGTATGCTTATATGGGTTCAGCGCATTTGCGCGAGAAGGTTGCCATTGGTCATGTAAACCGATTGTTGAAGTCTCCATGGCATTCACTTCAGTTTCATGGAATGGCCAAGGGGGTGAAGACATGATCCTAGATTCAAGTTGGTTTTTATCAATATTTTCATCTTCAGAGGTATCAAAGTGAAGTGGAACAGCTGCCGGTTCTTCATCTAAATTAAACGGCAATGTATTTATTACCACTGTGTCTAAGCTAGTCGCTGGTCGTCTTATGGGAGAAACCTTGAGTCGCTTGGTGTACAAGGGGCCATCGCTGTCTGTGCTCGAGCGAATGCTTCTTTTAATTCGTAGCGGAAATTCCGTAACTTCAACTTGAGAGATGCTTTCATCGGTAGAGTTGCTGAGTTGATAGCTGGCCGACAGCGGAGAAAATGGAAGTATTGTAGGCAGATCAGATTCCTGGGGTTCTGCATCTACCGAAACTGGCTCATGTAAAGAGGTCGTATTATGAATACGGAAAACTGAGCTCTGAGTATCGGATTGGCTTGACATAGATTCAGATTCGCCACGTTTTTCCAATTCAGTATGGTTTCTACATGGTGAGGATAGCAAATGGCATTCAGTCAAAGCTCGGCGTTTACCTTTCGCTCCACGACTGGATAGGTGTCTTTTGGAAGGAGTTTCATGGGCGGTATGGGGCCTAGGTTGTTTTGGTGTGTGAGTATATTCGATATTGAAGTCAGAGTTTAAATCGAGATCCTGAATGGTGTCTTCGAGCTTCACCGTCGGTAGTTGATCAGTGTCTCCTATCCGATGAGCACCTGGCTTAATGAGAGTAATATTAGGGAACGCGGATTTATCAGTGACGCTGCTAGTTTCAGGGATAGTATCTGAGCTACTGTTATCGGCGCTATAGAGACCAGATCCTTCTCCATTTTGACCCTGGTCTGTAGGCTCGGAAAGGAGTGGAGAAGGCGAGAGAGAACAAAGACGGTCATTTAATAAACTCGCTTCTTCAGGGATAGGAGGGGAAAGCACTTCATTAAGGGCAATAACCACAGTCTTTTCCCTAGTCGCAAGGGCCCTCATATTGTGCCTTAAATGGTGGTGGAGCACTGGGAGGTGGTCAACAAAATAAGTTTCGGCTGGATACATCAACTGCGACCAGCCCAAAAAGCTGTTGCGGGTGGTACAGATAATTGAGATAGTTTGAAAGGAATTAAGAGAGAAGAAAAAAACAGTATGTAAGAAAAAAGTCTTAAATCTAGAGAATTATGTCCGCCACAAGTCAATTGTGATGGTGGAGGAAATTCTCTGCTAAATTTGGGCCATAAAGGAGTAAAAGCGTTCATGACTCTGAGTCCCGAATTTTGGTCCAACAGCTGAACGGCCGTATGACAAGTAGATGCCACTGTATCGGTGGCAAGTATAGAGCAGAGCGCCCAGCGTCCATCTATTTCAATGGATTCAACTATCTACTGTGACCAATTTACAAGAACAGCCATTGTTAGTTGGTATGTATGATAGGCACTATGCCGTAGCAAGCAGTACTCACCGTTCCAAACGATTTTAAGCATAAGGCAGTAAGTTCTATCTTCCTGAACGAATACTTCCAAAGCGATAATCTTTGAAGACCGGCTTTATTAGTTATTCTAATAAAAGCAAAATTTCCTCAGGGTCCGAAATCCTTTTCCTTTCTTTTGGCCAACGTTAGGTATTATGCAGGTTATGGTTGACAAGTTGTTCCGGTATCATCCTTCCGTATACACGCACTTGAAAAATTATAGTAAGAGAACTTCTATAAAAAAATGTGTATATTCTTAATTTTTATGGCTATAATAGCTCTCGTTGCGATTTTCGTTTGTCTTCTCCGTATATTTATGTCAGGTTAAGAGTACACCAACAGGGAGTAACCCCTCGAAAAGCCTTTTTAATAACTTTCGACTAAGATTTATTCAAAAGAGCGAAACATCTTAACGTAAACAGTTCCCCTTGATAATAACTGCTAACAACAGGTATAATCGCATGTTTATAATCGTATGTTATGTAAATTAATATCATATATTTCAAGTGTAAAATACGTAATATCTGCTTCTGCCAGCCTTCTATTGCCACTACATCAGATAGGCAAAAGCTATAAATGTGGCATAATATCAATAGTTTGCCTTAAAAGAAAATTGGATACTTAGTGACTCTCACATCCAAGGAACATTTGATTGCTTCTATTGAGCATGGGTTGCTCGGCTATTGACAGGTCCAAGTGATCCTTGACATTCCACATACGCTGCTATAAATGGTGGAAAGAAAAAAACAAACTTGATCGCATGAATTTTAGAGGCCTTCAAATATGATTCTCGCGAAATAAGACACTTCCCGATTTTAAGCCCAAAGCTATATTAGATGGACATGTGCACAGATTTTGTACTATTTTACCATTTTGCTGCAATTCCTCAGCCTTGTGCGTTCAACCCTTTCCCATATACCGAAGTGAATTTCGCCTTCAAGCATCTCCATCTCCAACTTTTTGATTTCACACCTCTGATATAAATCCAAAGATATGACGAATGATCCGATACGAATAGTTGTTTGTGGCGATGATGGTAAGTCTAATGCATCCAATTGATAAATTTGCTAACACTGATGTAATTGTGTAGGCGTTGGAAAATCCAGGTATGCTGACAGGGAGATGCGCCTTCATCATATGAACGCACAGGTCTATTTTTGTCAACATTGAACTCATGAACTAACATTGCGCCTTGTGGCTTTGCTTTATCAGTTTGATCACCTCTCTTGTTAAAGATGTGTTCGTACCCAATATCCAATCAGTCTTGCCCCCGATAACCATACCGCGGGAGTTCTCGTCATCGCCAGATGTCCCGAATTCCACCATCATTGTAGACACATCAGCAGATCCTATGGAGCGCAGTACGCTTCATCAAGAGATCAAGAGAGCTAGCGTCATTTGGCTAGTTTACTCGGGACATTACACGTGCGAGCGGGTTTCACTATTTTGGATGCCACTTTTCCGATCAATGGGAGTTAATGTAAGACTTTCAGGAAAGACGATGATGTCAAATATTAACGAATTTTAGCTTCCTGTGGTGTTGACTTCGAACAAATGTGATCTCATTCCAGCAGAAGAGGCTAAGCCAGTTATTGCAGATGAAATGATTCCAATTATGAAAGAGTTCAAGGAAATCCAATCTTGCATCAGGTGCAGTGCGCAAGAGTTATACAATGTGAACGAAGCATTCTACTTATGCCAGAGAGCAGTGACGCACCCTGTCTCGCCTCTGTTTGATTCCAAAGAGGGCTGTTTAAAGTTGGCAGCCGTTGCGGCGTTGGAAAGAATATTTTGTATGTCTATATTAAACTGTTATGCCTATCACTAACTCTAGGCAGTCTTGTCCGATAATGACCAAGATGGATTTCTCAATGATTATGAGTTCAATGAGTTACAAAAGAAGTGCTTCAAGAAATCGCTCGATCTATCTGACCTTGCATATATCAAAGATGCATTACTCGAACAATCGTCCACTGCAATCAGTCAAAAAGGAATATCTGAAGAGGGGTTTATTTTGTTGAACAAGTTATACTGTGAAAAGGGGCGCCATGAAACAACGTGGGGAATTTTACGTAGTTTTCACTACACAGATTCCCTCTCGTTGGAGAACAAGTTTTTGTATCCCAAGTTGGATGTTCCCGTTAATTCAAGCGTGGAACTAAGTCCTGAAGGGTACCGGTTCTTTGTTGATCTTTTCTTACTCTTCGACAAGGACAATGACGGTGGACTTAACCAACTTGAGCTCGATTCTCTGTTCAAGCCTACTCCTGGGATTCCCAGGTTGTGGCAGGAATTCAATTTCCCTCAGACGACAGTGCGTGATGAGCAAGGTAATATTACACTTCAAGGTTGGCTGGCACAGTGGAGTATGTCTACTTACCTTGACTACAAGACGACAATGGAGTATCTTGCTTTATTGGGATTTGAAAGCCAACAGCAGAGCATGCGAAAAATTACGGATGCTCTTAAGGTAACCAAGCCACGAAAACAGCGAAATCCATCAACTCGATCATATCGGAATTCAGTTGTGGATCGCAATGTATTTAATTGTTACGTTGTTGGCAGCAGAGGTAGTGGTAAGACATCTCTTCTAACCGCATTCCTGAACCGCTCATTCACTGAAACATATTCTCCAACCATCAAACCATTTACGTGTGTCAATAGTGTTGAGATGCATGGCGGAAAACAATGCTACCTTATTCTGGAGGAACTCGGTGAGTTGGAACCGGCCGTTCTTGAAAACCAGTCGCGTTTAGATGGATGTGATGTACTTTGCTTTGTTTACGATTCCGCAGATCCAGAGAGTTTTGCCTACCTGGTTGAGCTTTGTAAGAACTATCCGATGCTGGAAAAGCTTCCCGCTGTCTATGTAGCCCTTAAGGCTGACCTTGATCGTCAACAACAGCGTAGTACTATCCAGCCTGATGCTTATACGCGTGATCTTAACATGGCATCGCCTTTGCATGTTTCAGTCCAATGGCCGACTGCATTAAATGAGTTGTTCGTTCAACTGGCTGAAGCAGCCTTGCTTCCAGGTACTGCAACTCCAAGGTTTGACATAGAAGAAGAAGAGAGTAATCTCATGCCTATGTTAGGGGTGGCTGCTGGCCTTGGCGCACTTGCTATCACTCTTTCTTGGTTCTGGCGGTCAACTGCTCAAGTTGGTCATGCATAGAGCCTTCTTATTACTTGAATAAAAGAGCTTATTACTACTTTGCGTGCTTTGTTCCATCTATAAATTATATTACGCCCAAACGAATGCATAAATAATAAAGCTAGCATAAGCTTCGTCAAACGAATAGTTATTACTTTGTTATTAGTGTTGTTCTGAATTATTTAACTCATTCTGCTTTTCCAGCATTTCAGGGATCGTTTTCTGTTTGGTCTTGCCTACTATACTTGAGGATTTTCGGTGATAGGGCTTCTTCCTGCGCACTAGTTTTGTTATCACGGGTTCTTCAGAAGCGCTTGCGTCGGGCTTATTGTTCAGCCAAATATCTGAATCGTGAGACACAGCAGTCTCCGACAATTTTTGTTTTTTTCGCGGATTCGACACCTTCCCTTTTTCCCCGTTGAATTTAACAACATTGACATCAAGAATGCTTTTCGGTAAAAAGAAGTTTTCGGAAAATAAGGAGTTTCCTTCCTTCAGTAATGAAGTAGCAGATAAAGACTTTTCTGTTTTCACAAACTTCGCATCTAAATGAGATGAGTGATACAACAAATGGTTTTGTCGATCTTTTGTTTGAGTTGAAGTTATATTCGCAGGTTCCCGAATTTGATGCTCGGATGTCACACGAGGTTTGCGTTTCTCACTCCCAGGAATTTTGGCATCTTTCGGAAATGTTTTGTCTGAGTTTCTCAGTTTTGTAACTCTCGCTTTTTCGAAATTCGTAATATCTCGGCCAATAGTGGGACGCACTACCTCTATGTCTGATAACAGTTTGTCTAGCTCATTAGGTTTAAGCCTTTTTGTATTCACCCTTCCACCCGTTTGTTTAACTGCTTTATTCAACGGTTTCTTGATTGTATCCAGTTCCTCATCTGTGGCATAAAAATTTTCTCTCTCTTGCGCATCATTCCAGATGTCATATCTATCATCAATATCAACTTGAGCATCTTTTCCAGTTAGGGACACGTTAGCTCCCTCGTCATAATTAATTTCAGGACTAATTGTCAAGTCATTGATAGGAGGCTTCTGCTCGATTTCAGAAGCTAAGGATGAAAGCAACGCTACTTTCGTACTTTCTCGCTCAATTTCTTGTTCAAGTTCATCTTCCAAATCGCAATCCGTGGGAGAAATTTTCTTTCGTGTGCTATTGCGCATGTTCTGAGGTACTTCCATAGTGTTTTGATTATCATCAGATTCGGATATTTTGTTTGAGCACCCATTGTTCAGCGGAGCTTCAGAACACTTATCCATGACATCTGTTTCGAGCGATGTCGGTTCTATTGAAGACTCTTTCCTGATAATATGGTTATTCTGTGATGAAGCGGAGTTGCCTTTCTCTTCTATCGAAGAAAGTGATTTCTGCGGCTTAAGGTTATTTTGTGTCGTAGAAATATTCGATATGTTTGATTCGGCTCTCTCAGCGGCACTTGTTTGAGCTCTGGTCATTATTCTGATAGACTTCCGTCTTGCATTAACTGCAGTATTAATGGCAGCATTGTCAGTATCGCTTTCTTTTCTTTGGTGACTTTGTTTTCCAGAAAGTGTATCTTTCTCTGTGTCGCTACGTAGGTCGTCCAATGGTTCACCTTCTGATCCGACCGCAGTTTCACGAATTGGAGTTTCAGCGTTTACGTCATTGGCGTTTCCTACCTCATCCTCCGTTATTATCACCACGTTAGATGGTGAAGCAGCATCGCTATTAATCTTTGAGCGTTTTAATTTGCGCTCACTCCGCCTAAGTTTTGTGTTGGATGCCCCACTATTTGTTCCCTCAATGTGCATTGACTCCTTATTTGTACCATTGAATGGCATACTTGGATTGGAAACATCTTTAGTCTTGAAAGCAGGTGTGATATTGTTCTCGAGAGAGGAATTGGGCAAAGGAGCTAGGGAATGATCTGATATGAGAGAATTTGGTGTTATATTCCATTGATCCTCTGCATGAGGAAGGGTCGTAATTGTAGGGGTAGTAGGACTTTTTTTGGTTTTACTGTCTACTTCAACTCCGTTGGCTCGTTGAAGTAAGCCGTTAGCGTGTTCAATTAAAGACGTGAGGCAGTCAAGAAGCCATCCATGATCTTTTAACACCCCAGAAAAAAGTGGCCGATGTGATTCCATTCGAATGACTATCTCCTCCAGCTGTGCTGCAACCACAAGTGGGTATCTTGAATCCGTTGATGGAAGAAATTCCACTAATTGGCCCGAATTCTTAACCAGAATTTTGTAGCAATCATAGTAAGCAATAACTGAATGTAGCTTTTCTAATTCACGCCTTGAAGCATTCGAAGCCTTGTTTAATGGCGCTGGTCCAGTACCTATGGGCCTAGAGTCGGAACATTCGTTAATATTGAGAGTACGCTTCGGTTTATTTCGCGTCGTCTCACCTTCCAGTTGTGAATGTGACGTGCTTGAATTTAACTTCAAACGCGGGACTGGAGGTACTAACAAATTGGAAGATTTTGGATCGTCATCAAGTTCTTTGTCGTCATTCTCGCTGTATATGTCATCCAAATGGCACAGAAATGCCTTTAGGCTGCTTTTGAGAATGTTAAAGACCTCTGGTTCAAATTGGCCTGATGCGTTTGACGGAAGAAATTCAAGCAAGTCATATATCTTGTCGGCGATAATCGCATGGTATTGAGTATCTTTAGTCATGTCGTTAGAATTGTTTGGGCTTTCCTGGCAAGTAGGCCATACACCCTCTTGAAGGATGTTCATTTTAAATATCGGAGGCAAGGATTCAAACTATTCAAATTAGAATAATACAGACCAAGGACAGAAACAAACGCACCGAGGTTTCTGACGGCGACGATGGGGAAACAAGGTAGTTTAGTTTCACAAAAGCACCAAAAAATTTCAGAACTTTAAATAAAACTGTTCGTAAACCAAAACTGTCCAAGTACACGTGGGCAATAAATAGAAGGCATGGCGGGGTTAAAAGGTATCTTGATCCATAGTTGTAAAATAGCGTTTCGAGATGGTGGTGAGAAATTAGTTGGGACTTAAAACCCAGAACTCCCAAAATTGTTTGCACGCGTCGGCGCTACAGGAAACACTTTTAGGATGGAACAATTGACAGAATATATCACGAAAACTAGGAATTCCAGGTTTTGTGCAATATGCTCGATGGTTCCAAAGCTGAACTAAAAAGTTTATCTTGTACTTATAGCATATCCTCATCTAAGTTACTTTTGACCAAAATAAATGCAATAAAGGTTTAGATAGCACATTTGGTGACGCGATAACAATAACCGACCCAACAACGCGAAAACCAAAACATCGAACAGTAAAAGGCATTCAAAATCTTATAAAAAGATGATAAATCTACGTTCCTGGTGCTAAAAAGAGATCCAGACGGGACTCGAACCCGCAATCGCCGCCGAGATCCCTACCGGAAAGCGGTACCTTACCATTAGGCCACTGGACCTTTAACTCATCATTTGTAAAGGTCTAAACCTGGGTTGTCCCAAGATCACCTAACCCTCGTATCCACGTGACTCGTACTACTACGCGACGCGTCCTGACGCGCTCCGGCAACTTAGACGCGCGACGCGTTACCATTGATTGATCCACACAGCAACGAACAATTAATCAATGTTTATCCATTACCACTTTTGGTACTTTCTAAACAATTACTTATTATTTTTATTTCAATTACTTCTCAGATATAAATAGTGAGTCTAACTCATTCTTTCATAAACTCTTCAGCTTAGTCTCAATCTTATTTTTGTTATATACTTTTATCCTCAACTCACCTTTCGAAGAGACATTTTATTGGTCATTATCTTACTTATACTATTCGACATCAGAGATCCCAAGCCGGACTCTGACATCATTTTAGAAACATGGATTAATTCATATTCTCTAAGCTTCAATAGGTATTTATTTGATTTTTTGTTGAAAGCAGGATACGGGGACGGCAAGTGGTTGTAAGCTTTCAGAAAACGAGAAAGGAAAGTCTCTTACACCCGTGTTAAGCATATCCATGATGCTTGCAGTTATCTATTTAAATTTTGACTCCTGTGTATTTTTTCTCTTCTCTTTTAAGGGTTTGTTCACATAGGGGTTTTTTCATTACTTCAACTAAGGACGAGAACTCTCAGAGAATTCGGACCTAGTTAAGGTGTGATTGCCATGCTGAAAAAAGCCAGCTAACCGGAAAGAATGTGGCTCATCCGGCGAGGGCTTTCAAAAATTCAGCCCGCAAAACATTTAAGAATGCAAACGATGTGGACAATTTAGTGGCGCCGCGCACAAGTTTGTGAGCTGCTTTATGAACAGGGAGTGAAGAAATATAATTTTTTTTTCTCCCTTCAGTGGCCTTCAATGCGTTAAAAGCGAATTAGCGGATTGAAGTCAGATTTGTAATTCAAACTGGATTGGGCACCAGAAAAATGTAGTGCAGACCTGCGACAAGGCCAAAGAAAAAAAAAAAAAAAAAAAAATTACATGGATAAGAGTCTAGTGGCCTGAGCCTAGGTAAATAGAAGAGTCTAGTGGCCTGAGCCTAGGTAAATAGAAATTCACGTTTTACGAATATTTTTATGTATCTGTATTTCTCATGGATAATCTTTACAAACTATACATGTGTATAGATAGATAACGATATTTTTGCCTGATCAATCGGCTATAAAACTAAATAAGAAATAATAGTAAACATTTAGGGGCCACATACAGTTGAAGTTGAAAAAAAAATTGGCTTAGAACTGGGGTAAGAAACTTTTGCCCCTAGATTTTCAGAAGCTTAAAGTGGTTTGCAGCTGCTGCTTAAAATTGAATAGCAAAGAGAGATCCGGTGTTCGCCGGAACGTTCCATCTAGGTTTGTAACTTGTATATTTAGCTGAAATCGAACTACAATTTTAGAAATTTAAAAAAATTCCGAAATAGTTTAGTGGCTAGAATTTCCGCCTGTCAAGTTCAGTATTGAGCAGCACGCGGGGGACCGGGGTTCAATTCCCCGTTTCGGAGCATTTTTTGCGTCTCTTTCATTCAGATATTTTTGATAAAAAGAGCGTTGGCTGGCTTTATGATTGATATGAATTTTGTAATATTCTGTCTTTTTGATATTAGTACTGATCTTTTGCAAGTGAGATAGATCATGGGAGGTCGTCGTGTGTGTGGGCTCTAAACTTATTCAATGTAAATTCAAAACGGCTTTTTCTTTCTTTATTTCTTTAATCTCTAATAAATTCATTCATAATTACATCAAACAAGTGTTGAAATCGTTCGACATGTTTCTTTCCTTCTTTCTATTCAAACATGTAAATTAAAACTTTCAAAATTTTTTTTTTCGGGGCAAAAGCGCACGTCACAAACAAACTAATAAAATAACCATTCATTCTTTTTTTTTTCCTTGAGTTTTTGGGGAATTCTCTTTATAATGCAGAAGATGAGCCGTTGAGGTCACCGTGATCTCTCTATCGTCATCGTTGGAGAGCTGCTTAATACAGCAATCTTGTGGTGATGCGGAAGGGAGTAGCTTCGAGTTGCTCGTAAAGCACCTTGATGTCCTCGACACTGACATTTGAGATATCGGCCATGACGTAGGCAATTTCGCCTCTTGATTCAGAGTACTGCTTCTCAATGTTGTGCTCGCTAATGATTTCGTTGACAGTCTTAAGCACACCAGGAACGTTCTTGTGCACGTAAAGAACACGGGCACGGTCAGCATCGTCGAGAGTCAGCGAGCGCAAGCTGACCTCGGGGAAGTTGACTGCACCCACGGAGCTTCCTTCGTTGATGTACTTGCTGACAGCGGCGCCGACCTCGACACCAATGGCGCTTTGGGCTTCTTCGGTAGAACCACCAATATGAGGAGAGAGGATGATGTTGCTGAGACCAGTAAGCTCCGTGGCCCAATCGTTGAGCGAGTCGTTAAAGAGACCAAGGCCGTTCTTGGCGGGTTCATTGGGGTAGACGTCAAGGGCGGCACCAGCCAGCTTTCCAGACTTGCGGGCAGCGACCAGGGCGGGGATGTCAATGACAGTTCCGCGCGAGGCGTTAATGAGGTATGCACCGTCCTTCATGGCGGCGAACTGGTCAGTGCTGATCATGTTCTTAGTCTCGGGAAGTTCAGGCACGTGGAGGGTGACAAAGTCAGCTTGACGAAGGAGAGCGTCGAGGGTAGGAACCTGCTTAGCAGTACCCATGGACATGATCATGAGAACATCATAGTAGATGACATTCATGCCCATAGCCTCAGCAAGCACGGAGAGTTGGGAGCCGATGTGGCCGTAGCCAACAATTCCCAGGGTCTTGCCACGGATTTCCCAGCACTTGGCGCTGACCTTGTTCCAGGTTCCAGTGTGCATCTCAATAGAGCGATCTCCGAGCTGTCTAGCAAGAGTGATGATTTCGGCAATAACAAGCTCAGCGACAGAGCGCGAGTTTGAGAACGGCGAGTTAAAGACAGCGATACCCTTTGAAGCAGCATACTCGAGATCGACCTGGTTCGTACCAATGCAGAAGCAGCCAATCACAACGAGATTTTGGGCAGCGTCGAGGATCTTCTTTGTGAGGTTAGTCTTGGAACGGATACCAATGGCGTGAACGTCCTTGATTTTTTCAAGGAGCTCGTCCTCTGGGAGGGAAGTTTTCAGGAACTCGACCTGGTAGCCCTGTTGGTTGAAGATTTCAATGGCAGTGGTGTTCACATTTTCCAACAGCAGGATCTTGATGTCGCCAGTAGAAAAGGGCTTGAGGGCCTTCTTCGTGCGGCTTGCAGTGTAGGACATGCGTCTCTTGCCAAAAGAGCCGGAGGTGGGCATGTAGGAGTTGGTGGGAGAGGTCGAGAGGGCGACAGCGTTGGCGAACGTTTTGGAGAGGTTTGAAATGTTCTGAGGGGAGGTCATTGTTGCGTGTAGTAGGTTTGGATGTGGAGTTGTGCGGTGGGGGATGCGGGTGCTGTGGAGAGAAAGAAGTTGAACTTGGAGAAGAAGAAGAATAAGAAGAAAGGAGCGAGCAGCGTTGGTTATAAGGGAAACGAAATTTTTCAGTCGGGCGACAGTTGCCTTGTTTGGCGTGTTCTGATGTGTGTGTGTTATAAAGCGCGCGCTGGGAGCAAAATTAGTCACCCAAGGAAGAAGAAAAAAAAACGAAGAGGGTCCTGAAGTACTAATTTATGATACCAGCTGAGTGAGTATTCAACGTTGATTGCTCGAGGAATTCAGTCATTGAGTTCTTCTCGTGTCTGGAGAGTTGATTAGTGGTTTGGTCTACTGTGATGTACTGTATGTACTACAAATACCAACGTGTCGAACCTCACACTAATCATCGTAATAATCGCACTAGTGGCAGAGCGGAAAGGCGTGACTTTTACACCATATGCGAATAATACTCAAGTAGATCAATGTACTTTGGATAGATGTACTCTGAGTAGAACCACTTTGAATAGGTTTGCTTTGACTAGTTTTACTTTGAGTAGGTTTACTTTGAATACTTGTGCGTCCGAGTCCTTCGACGTCGTTTGGAGACTTGTGAGTTCAGTGCTCACGGCGCATGTGTCCTCGTCCTCGTCCATCCAGCAACAGCCCAGTATCCCAAAAGCACGTCATGCAACGCCACAACTACGCCACAGTTACGCCACACATGGATAAAAGCACTGCGGTGTGCAATTAGCCTGGCTTGTGATAGGCCTGAAATGACAGCAGCAGCACTAGTCATTGATACTGTTGATCAATACAGGCCCTCGATCACGGTTTTATCACCAAGGATAATAGTTAAGACACTGATATAAATCTTAACGGACGCTAAGGACTCCAAGACTCATTTAGTTAACCTCTTGGCAGAACTCAGTCAGACAGTTAACCGATGATTGTTGTTTATTTTAACCACTATCATTGCAATGATGCGGTTCGTTCTTGGTCCGTTCCGTACTGCGTCGTGTATTGGCCAGTCACTCGGTCGGTACCAAGTCCTGCGATTGGCCCCACGACTTTGAGGATATCAATCCCTTCCTCGCTTAACTCGCGAGTACAAAACACTGGAACAATATTGAAAAGAAGAAGAGTCATTGTTTTTGTCGTCAATCATCATCAGTCGGGTTCTCAACCGATTAGACAGGCAGACGCCCCCGGGACTTAAAAGCCGGCAGGCCAGATACCGCCGCCAAGTCTCAGATATTGACCGTTAAGTACAACCATCAGCGCGCACTCTGTGCATTGAAAATACCTCTCTTGGTTGGAGCAAGGAGCACTGTGCATCACCTGAAAGCCTGTAAAACGGGCCCTGCCTTTAGAAGCATGTCTCTAGAACCGGTATGGGAGTTGAGTCCTCTGTCGCGGTCTTCTTAACCTCTATCTCTTTTAGCCACGCACTTTTCACCTCATTGATTATTGATAGTCGTAGACTCATTGGCTTGCCAGACCCCGGGCCTAGTACATTAGTTGATCCTTGTCAGCCTCGCGCTCGTAGTTGGGAGAAAAAAAAATTTCACTCACTCCCAGATCAAGTCGTAGTTCAACGTTGGTTCACTCTGGTTCAGCCCTTATAATGGTGTTCAATGCTTCACGAGGATTCCTAACGGCGCCATGTATTCGTCTGCCATACACTGCGGCTCGTCACGTATCAACGTCTAGTATCCGATCTCAGGCCCGCCTTGCTCAACCAACTACGACGCTGAAGACCCCAGAAAAAACGCGGCAAAAGTCGGCTAATCCGAACCCTCCGGTATCATCATCATCATCATCAACCTCCTCCTCCTCCACATTGCCATTGTATAAACCAGACCTTGTGCTTTTCTCAGATACAGTCTTTCTGCCGCCACGGCATCCCCCAGGCGAACTTATCTCCAAAATTGCTGAAGAGTATCAAATCCGCATCCCGCCTAGAGTGCTCACTTCTGCCTGGGCCAAAGGTAAGTCACATCGACTCTTATCAAACAAGTGTCACTAATTTGACCTTCTCTCCTTCTCTCTAGTTTTGGCAAATAGACATAAAACAGTTCCATTATATACTGGCACGCCAATTACCAGCCAACAATACGAAGATTGGCATGAAGACGCTCTTACCTCCCTCCTCAATCTCTTCAAACGTCCACACTCTCCACTCCTCGATAACCACATCTTGTCCAAACTGCGTCACCGGATCTGGCTCAATCTGTCTTCACCCAGGTCCTACTACATCCCCTCTGACGTGCTCCACCTCGTCGACCGCTTCAAGGCCGAACAGATCCCCTACGGCGTCGTCGCCAACTCCGGCCCGGACTTCACTGCGCTCCTTCGCGGCGTTGACAGCCGTATCAAGCATTCAAGCTATGTCACCGTCTCGCCTACAACCGGCTTGCCTACAAGGGGCCCCCTCTCGTTTGGCAAACGCGTCAAAATGCCACTCATCCCAAATATCTCTGCGGGCACCCTGGGGATCCCCAAACCGCGGCCCGAGATTTTTTTAAGTTTGCTAAAGAATATCAGACCGCCGGTGAAGGACGTTTCCAACGTCTACTATGTGGGCACCGATCCACTGGTGGACTATGCGCCGTCAACGCGTCTCGGGCTCAAAAGCGTATTGGTGACGAGGAACCTTGAGAAACGCGTCAGTGATCTCACTTACTTGAGTGCCAGGAAGGCAAGGCAGCTTAGTGGCTTTCGCATCAAAGGCGTGCGCGAGCTGGAGCGCGTGTTTTTTGGCCAGAGAGGAACGGGTCAAGTTGAGCCTACGGAAAGCGCCCATTAAAAAGCCGCTGCAAAGGAGCTGTTACGTGTACAACGGCCCAAAACAGTCTGTATATAATAGATGTCATTTTTGAGTAATGCAAGGAAAACTAGTAGTATAAATGACCTGCTTGGCTATCAATCACTCACTCAGAAGACTTGGACCAAGATAGGCAGGGCAAGGTTTTTATCGGGCCAAGCTCAAGTGTTGAGATTTTACAAGTGAGCCTCTTTAGGAACGAGACGTTATTCCTGCTAATAAATTGAGGATTAGTTTACAGCCCCGTTTACATGTGCAAGTGATAATTACTCTAACTGTAAAATGATATAGCTACGTATTCAAACATGAAGTAAGGCATTCCAGGTGACTAGCTCAGGCTCATGTTATTTACCGCGCCTTCCGATGGCCGTCGCCCCGTGAATCTACCTAGACTTCGTTTCACACGTTTTTGGCACCATTAGCATCGATCTTCGAATGTTAGATAGGGTTGAGCTGTAGCCATAATCCATGACACACTTACCAACAGTAAAGCTTCCTTTTTCTTGCTAATTAATCAATTTGATATAAGAAAGTATAACCCTTTCTACTCACTTGATTTGTTCACAAAGAGAACAAGTTAACCTGGCATAGTAACAAAAACAAAAAGTCATTTGTGAATGTATATAAATTATGAGATGAATGCACGGTGATCAATAAAATATTATTTAAAAAAGAAAAAATCTTGTCAAGGCTATCCTTGTTCCGTCCGCGAAAAAGTGTCTCTCCTTCCTCTCATTAATAACGCTTCCTTGGTGTTTATAAGCTTCAAATGTTACCTCACATCTCAACCCCGCCATACTCTGTCTCGCTCACACTAGTACGCCGGCTATGAACACGGCTACCGGACAAGCTGACAGTCGCAGAGCTGCACATGGAGTCGGCGGGGCTCGCCGCCCCGCGCACACCAGAGTCTCCACGGGTGCGCAGGCTGCTGCTTCGCATAAGCCGGACGTCGCCGTTGTAGTAGCCTCCACCGCCCCCGCTCTCGAACTCGGTGGCCTCGCCATCCGCCGCGTCCCTGGCATCGCCGCTGCTGCTGCTGCTACTGGTGGTGGCCGCACGTGCCTCGGCTTGCTTGAGAGCCTTGAATGAGTTCTTGCGGGACACGGACGGCGACCATGCCGTCCGCGCTGTGGGGCTGCTGGCCCCAATGTTGAACATCTTGGCCAAGTCCTGGCTCGAATTGCGTTTCAGTGAAGAAGAAAAAGCAGCGCCCGTCGAAGTCGTTCCATGCCCATTGCTGCTGCTGTTGCCGCCGCCGAATAAAATACTGAGCCCTTCGGATTTGTGGCGCACATGGTTGCGCGACCGGCTCCAGAGCTGAGCTTGTGATGGCGATAGAATTAACGCCCTCTGCGTAGTTTTCTGGGCGCCGCCGCTGACGTTGCTGTTGCCGGTGCCGGAACTGCTACTATTATGGCTTTTGGCACTTGTGCGTAGCGGGGAGGTCGGCATGTTCAAAGAGTCGAGACCGTTGATGTTAGCGGTGCTATAAAACATCTTGCGTCCAAGGTCTCGCCCACTGTTGCGGACCACGCCCTCACGCCGCACTGGAATTAATCTGCCCCTCAGCTTATGGATGGCCTTGTCTAGTGCCAACTCGACGGCACAGTGATTTCGAATTAGCCCCAGCTGTGGCCAAGTAGCGCGCGCACCTCTTGCAAAGGCGTCTCTGAAGATTGCTGTCGTTGGATTTTTAAAGAGCAAAGTCAACTCACACGGTTTGACATGCGGCACAATCGTAATGTCGCCTGTATACCGTTGCGTGAGCAAGCTGCGCAGCTTGGACGACAGGTTCTTGAGGATTCCTAACTCACTGGCCACAAGCAGGTAATGGCTGAACTCCTCGTTGACCACCGTTTGCGTTTCATGCCATAGCCAGCTAAGGTTGGCAGTGCTGAGACCACTAATAAGCCGGCTACCATGAAGGAGTGGCGCAACATGGGGATTGACCTGGCAGGCGATGAAGTGGTCAACATTAAAAAGCTCTGACAAGCGTGTCAGCGGAAGATCGTTATCAACACTGCCATCGATATACTTGAGCGGCGACGCAGACCATGGAACGTGCTCACCAGTGATACTGTCTTTTGCGAGAAGTGTGTAACTCGAGAAGATGAACGGGACCGAACAACTTGCACAGACAGCGGACCAAATGAGAACATTGGGCGCTGTGAGATAATTCAAGAGTCTTGCCGACTCGAACGTGCTTGCAGGCGACACTGTCACATTGAGAATCTTGCGCGTGCGGTTATACGCCTCCTGGAATGTCAGATTTCCCAGTAGGCCCTGCATTGTTGTCGCCAGGTACTTGTTATCCAAAATGGTTCCATGCTTCAAAAACCTCGCTAACCGTACAAAGAAACTCTCCTCGTTTCCTGTTTCCTCAAAAATGTCAAATGTCTCTTCTATCAGTTTGTCAAACAGCCCGTCTATTTCATAGTCGAAATGCACACACAAGATGCTCGCAAAAATACTGCCGGCGCTGCTTCCGCTAATAATGCGTGGCAGGAGTCGTTGGTGTAACAGCTGGTGCATCACTCCCGTGTGCATAATACCAAGCACGCTGCCCCCGCTCAACACCAAGGCCGTGCGCCCGTACGCTTTGCGCGTTGCCACCAGCGTATCCAGGACCTGCTCACTCGGGCCATCCTCGAGCAGCGTCTGAAGCGCGCGCTCGCACTCCACAATGTACTCCTCAATGACCTTCTTTGTGCCCACGTGCGACACTTGGTAGAGCCGCGAGTCACCCATATTGCCCAAGTTTCGCTCAAACCCGGTGCGCACCAAAAACAGCAGGCGGTCCAAATCGGCCTGCTCGCGCGCCGTTCTCAGCTCTTGCGTGCGGAGTTTCACCAACTCCCAGTCGTAAATGTCGCTTTTCGGGTCCTCCTTCCAGGGCTTGAGTCCAAGTAGTTCGTCCAGTTTGGCGGCCGCTGCGCTGTACTCCTCGTACGACGTCACCGAGTTTAAGAGTTTCTGCTGCTGTTTGACCTCGTCGTCCGCAAAAAGCGTCTTTACTGTTGTCTTGAGCGCGCCAAACATCGACGTCGGCGAGCTCTGCAGCGACGGGGTGCCTTGTAGCAGTATGTTTTCGCTCATTTTGTATTAGCCGCTGTTGAATGCTTCTCGAGGAACGCAAGTGTATCGAGAATTCTAGTGTTTTGGTATTATAAAACGTCTCTCGTTTCGTTCAGTTTTCCCAAATTTACCCCACACCAACAACGTTCCACACACGGGAGGCGGCATACCAAGCCTCTACGTGAGTGCAGCTCTATTCTGAGCATGTGGTAATGATTCACGTGATATAGTTACCCTCCGCTCTACCCTAATTTCTACTGCCCTAACTTACCCTGTCCCCACTCCCTATAAAACACTTTTCTCCCTCTCACACTCTTCTTCTTTTTTCTCCCCAAGCAGAAGTTCGGTATCTTCGTACATTGCCCTTGCCTTTTACCAGAGCAATCCGGGTATCGACTTTACGAATGCTTTTTATATTAGTTTTTGGAACCTTTTCTAGTCTTTTTCAAGATTGAGAAATACAAAAGTCGGGTGGGCTTGTTTTATATACATGTATTATTGAATGCTAATAAATAAATTATGTGTTCTATCGAATGCCTTTTCTTCGTTGATCTTGGAGCATAAGCTTTTCAAGCACGCTGCTCTTGCCTGTAGCCATGGTGGTTGATTTCTTTTCTTTAGGTGTCTTGGTGACCTTGCCAAAGACGTTTGGTTTCTTTACAGCCTTGACTGGAGCCTTGGCCAGTGGTTTGCCTATGCTAAGCTTTACGCCCTCCTCGCGTTTCAGCTCGTGTTTTTCTGGGTCGGCAGTCGTAGTCTCTTGTTTTGCAGGCCCTGCTGCATCAATCTGTTTCTGAAGTAGCCGCGATGCTCGCTCCTCGTCTTCCACGTCCTGGCCTGCCTTGCGTTTGAGATACTCGCGGCGCTCCACTGCGTCGGGCGAGTTGTCGATATACGACATGCATAGTCCGTCCTCTTCTGTCTCTTCCACCTTGACGACGCCTATGCTGCCCAGATACCGCACAACCTCGCCGAGACTTGCCCATCGCGTGGCGTTCATATGGATGTGTTCCTTGTTGCTAATGTACTCCTGATAAAACCGGTTCGCGTTGATTTTCTTTTCGCCATGGCTGCTGCGCAGTAGCCTCACAAAGTCGCTTTGGAACTGGCGCGAGAACTCGGCGATCTTGTTGCCAGCGTTGTGTCCGACTGCAAGCATGTTTCTTACGTGCGACTCGCTCTGCGTGTGGCATTTGAAACCGTTTTCGTCACGGCACTGTTTTTCGCATACTAGAGGATGTTAGATTTTGGACTTGGATAGAAGTGTGGGGTTATTAACTCACCTTGGCAGTACCAGCGCAAACGCTGAAGGCCCTTGGCCTTCATCTTGTTTGCTACGTATTTCGGCGTCCCGACCTCTGCGCGGCCCATTGATATGAAGTGGTGATTGGTGGTGGTGGTGAATTTTTGACGGCAAATTTTGTGTATAAATAAAATAAATTGGAGTATTGTGTCACGTGGTTGGGAAGAAAAAAAGGAACAATGAATTTACTGCTTGGGACTTGGGAGATGAATTCCAAATCATTGCGTACTGCCTCTGTATTGCCCTTCACTCTCAAGGCTTGGAGCGACATGTATATCAATGCAGATATATCTTCAAATACTCAACGTTTGAATAGCACCCAATCATATCGATAGCTAGTTTCTCTACCATTGAGATCCTTGCAACTACTTTTCAAACACATCAAACCCTCTAGAGCTCTTATAATTCAATTTAATTCATGCTCTGAACCTGCAGCTCTCCCCTGCATCCGAGGCTCACAAAGTTCCCCATACGTACGATGTATGCAATTTCGATTCCGGAATTAATTCAGCATTTATAATACCGGGGCACGTACTGGGATCCCACGGGCATAGGCACGGACATGATTAGCCTTGAGAGACAGGGCCGGCCCCCGGACAGCTGGGGCCAAGTGCTGTGGCTGTTTAAGGTGCACTTGAACTCCAGGTTTGCAGTGCGTCACTGTAGTCTGCAGCATCAATCCCTGTAGTACACGTACGTGTGCCTAGCCGCTCTAAGGCCCGAGCATATTCTGCAGTGGCGTGTGCGCGTCATGATGTGTTGCATGTATGTTTGAGTGGAGTATGTACGAGGCATTTGAAGGAAGAGTAACTCGTTCCTGCTTCCAATGCTTCGTGTGTAGATATTATATCGATGTAAATCGCATACAAATGATTGGTGTTCACATTTCAACTGGTGCAAGTTCAAGATTAGTTGCACATGTGATCAAGTAATGGCTATACACTTTGTACAATTGTAAAGCGTGTTATACAATACAAATACTGATGTGCAGTGTCTCCCTACTTTGTTTGTCACGATATCGCCATCGGTACTTTAAGATGTAGATCTAACGATGTATGCCAATCAATATATATATGAGTTGAAACAGACCTGCGATCATGATTTCCTCGATTCTAAACATGCGCATATGATGTGACGTGAAACAAACTCCCCGTGGGCACGCGTACTGCTGCATACATCTAGCGATCGATTTCCTCAACGTTCCAGGGGCAATACGTGGAGCTAGCATCAATGATCTTGACTACACATGTATGCCGAGCACTGAGCTCGTGGCTGTGCATAGTTCCGAAACAAGCTATTACCATATTAAGGCCATGGCGGCTTTGTACCTCCTTCAATTTAGGATGTATAAACGTCCTGTTGAATTGCTGTTGAGATAGTTTGGTTAAACATCGTGACATTCAAAAAGAATACTGATAAAATCTTCATTCATAACACCATGAGCTGAACACTGTGCAACTCAAGACACTAATCATCAACAATCGCATAATAAATAAGTAATAAATAAAAGTTTTGTCTTTTGTTCCAAGCCAATGGCTTCCAGCAATTTGAAATGAAAAACTTGCCATCAAGTGCTGATGTTTACTCTTCAATTTCTGCAATCTTCCTGCTAATGAGGCTCAGGTTTTTCATTTCTATGCTCAATTGCTCCTCGAGCCTGCTGAGCTCGCCATCAATTGTTGCTGTGGACTTGCCAATATCCCTTGTAAGCAGCTCTTCTTCTAAAATCATGATTTCCGTCTTGATCATTTGCGTCTGTTGAGTAGTTTGCTCGTGTTGATTGCGCAGACGCGTCAAGAGCGACTTTCTTATCATGCCAGAGTTGGACCGGGCCGTGATACTGGGTATCCGGGTCCAAGTGGCGCTTCTCTGCAGTACAGGCGTGTGCTGGTGGGTCTTTTCCTGTGGACTGAAATCCACGAAGTTGAGAACAACATCCATAATGTCAGAATACTCTGTTATTTGCTGTTGGTTGGCAATGATGTTGATGGTTGCGTTGGACGTTTGGTTTGCTGTTAATTATGTAGTTAGCGAGGGTTGATTTTATCTGTGTATCAAATACTTACGAAAGTGGTAAAATTGATTCATGTCGTCATGTTTCATGTATGGTCCATCAAGGCTAGCATGGGACTCATTCGACTGAGAGCTGCTCCGGCGGAGGGATGCGTCTGAACAAATAGTGCTGGCGGAGGAGATGCTGTTTCGGAGGTCATATTCATCTTCGCTGGTCAATGGTGGAAGCTCGCTTGCTGGCGGATGTGGGTGATGTTGAAGAGGAGGGGAGGATGAGGGTGATGCTGCGGAGTCCTTTGCGTGGAACGTAATGCTTAGTTTTTTTTTAATCTTCAGTAGCGAGCGCGATGTTGAGTTTGAGTGTGAATGCGGTAGTTGCGAGAGGACATTTTCAGACTTTGAGGTACGCAGGCTGCGTTTTTGCTTTGGTCGTGGAAGGGGTGCCGAAGGGGATTGTTGTTTTAACCCCTGATCGTGATGGAAGAGCTTTGAGGAGAACCGTTTCATTACTCTAGCAAGGTAGATGCACAGAAAGCGTTGAAATAATGCGATTGATGTTCGAGGAGAAGAAGGGGAAAAAGGAATATTTAAATGAAATTTTTTTGAAAAGAAGGAAGGAAGGAAGGAAGGAAGACAATGCGGAACAATATTTGAAAAGTTGTTGGTCGTCTGTGGGTAGTAGTATTGTGATCACTTTCAAAGTTTTATCGTGGTCGTCGTCCAGATATCCCCTGGACGCCTGTGGAAGGGCGAAAAAGCAAAATAAAAAATTTAAAAATAATAAAAAATAATGAAAGAAAGGCGTACAAAAACTGCTGCTTCAAGTTCACGCACAGAACCACAACAAACCTAAAGTCGCGATTTTCAGGTACAACATGCACGCTGTTGCCATTTCGAGCCATGCGTTACAAAAAATCACACAAACACACAAATGAGAATGAGCGCTTCTTCTACTATTGATCAACATGATAGTACTCAAGTGCTATCCATTCATGATAGATTTTAACTATGTAGTATATATAATAGTAAAATAGTCAAGTATACTAGTAGACATCTCGTTGATCGCTCTTTGGTGTTTCACATACATTGATAGTATTTCTCTATACATTCCCTAGTAGTAGCATTTGAATGCGTACATAATGTACATGGATATTCTCTGTATACATACATTACGCGTACGCTACTACCACCAGTATGGCCAGTACACTATGCAATCCACAGTATTGTCCAATATTTCTACGCATTGATGCGGGACCTTGTGCCTTTTCAACAGCGCTGCTCTTCGCCTTATTAAAAGGTCACATGACTCCCTCACCACAAACACACATTCACGGAAGGCAATAAGGCTACCCCTGCCCTCAAGGCTTGTCTATATATCTGGAGATCCACCCAGCGAACAAGATCCACCCAACTTGAGATCCACCAACAGGCATGTGCCACTATCCACAGACAACCCACTGCACAGGCATCCTGAGATGATCCTAGTATAGGCTTACCAAGGGTTCAAAACGTTCCAAAAGACCTCCTTGATAGCACTTGAGATTGCGAGCTATTTCAACTACCCATTTTAGTGATATAATACGCCCCATGTTGAATATATTAGCAGTTTCGACTGGGGCTTTTCCAAAGAAAAAAAGTAGACAGCTTACATCCTTGTTCGTGTGTTTGGTGGTAAGTTTCACCCTTCCATGTAACAATCATGAATCGGATCGCCACTACCATGTGTGCTTCACAGCACGATACACGCAATGGACTTGCATCATTCGACAAGGATTATAGCAATGAAACACTCAAGCTGACGTTAATGGGGTGTCTCGAAAAAAAAAAAGAACTAGTAGGCCCTGGTAGTAATTGCATGTTCCAAATACACTTGAATTATAAATTTCAGAATATTCATATATTAATAGCTATTGCATCTGCAGTTTTAGTAGCGAGTTCATGAGATCTCCAGGAAAAAAAAAAAGAGATTCGTTAGCATGCAGCCCCGATTCTCTCACTGGCGTAGTACTCAGTTGTTGGAAGGCTTCCGGAGTGAAACCTTTTTCAAAAAGAGTACTACTATGGCCTGATATCAATTTGTTGTTATTTCAGTTTCCATGTAGGTGCCATATATGACTTCCTGATTCTTCTCTTTTTTTTCGACCCGACCTTGGCGCAAATGCTCGTCTTTGATTTGTCAATTGGCTGTAAAGATGAATTTGCCATCCGATTTTTAGCTTCTTGTGCATACATGGCATCGATCTTACTCAACAAACTCTATCATGTATCCCATATAATAACTCTTCCCCTGGGAAAAAGTCGGTATAGCTTTCTTCCTGTTGTGGCTTACAATAGGCGCGAACATCAATCCAAATCTTGGTATCGATAATTATACTTCGCACAAGTGAAGATCACAAGATTGAAATAATATAGTATGTGTTTCAGAAAAAAAAAAGGTTTTCGCTATAAATTATAAATTCAAGTGCAACTCAAAAGTATATTTAAGTTGAGTCAATACTCCCAGCTGGAGCAGCTTGTCATGGAAAGAATCAAGGGAACCATAGGATGTGGGCAGTTTGCTGCTGCCATGGAGGTACACCGGGGCCGGTCCTCAATTTCAACTGCAGGGTCAGCGTCAACACTAGAACCAGAACCATCCAAGATAATAGACGTCACAATGCTGGCGAACAATGACGGACAAAGTTATGAGTACCAGCGCTCGCCTGCAGGTCGACGCTTGACTTCTATCTTCCTGCTAGCCTTATGTTTTGCCCGCCCTAAACAGCTCAATTAACCGGTTTTACACGCAGGTAAACTACATTATAGTGCGAAGGCGTCGTCTCGGCAAGATTAAGCGGCGCGGTCATGACCAGATTGTAATCCTCCTCGAGCTTAATGAACCTGGTAAGATCAACAAAAGACCTCTTGAAGAATTGTCAGTCGTAAGCAAACGCTAAGAAGTCTGGTTAGAGCAGAACGAAGGGAATTTGACTTCATGGACTTAGGAATGGGCTGCGCATATGAGTCTGGTAGCAATAGCGCGAAGAACAGCAATCTCGTGTATGACTATGTTAACTAGAATGGTTGAGTAAAGGATGCGTTAGGTCTCTGTAATAGTCATTCACATTCATGTATATCGACATTTTTTCCCCAAGAGATTTAGGTGTTGAATCGTTGATTTTGCATACATAGATCAAAAAGCATCCATGATATATCAAGAAAGAATATACGTGTTGAGCAGCCCGGCTTGGTGCAAACTTGTTTACCAGAAATATCTTGAAATTTACACTCCATAATTACACTGTTCCTATTCTGCTATATACAGATTTCGGTTTTTTTTTTAGTCCCAATCGGGGAAGTGAACAAGACCCTTTGCAAAGCTCTCAGCTCCGAATCTCTTGAGACCCACCGTCTTGTGCAAGTTGTCAATCTTCTTGAGCTCTTCGTCATCAAGCTCGACGAGGGTGGAATTCTGCGCAATACGTTTGTGGTTGGAAGACTTGGGGATGACACTACGGCCTTCGCGGAGGTGCCAGGAAATGAGCACGCTTCCGGCGCCAACGTTATGACGCTTCGCAATGGCAAGGATATCCTCGTTCTCGAGGAGCAGCTCGCTGGATTTGCCGAGAGGACGCCAGGCTTCGACAACAATGCCCTTTTCCTTGCAGAAGTCGAAGACGTCGGTTTGGGGCAGCAGCGGGTGGCACTCGATCTGGTTGAGGGCGGGGACAATCTTAGCGGTCTCTAGCAGCTTCTTGAGATTGATGACTGAGAAATTGGAAACGCCAATGGCCTTGGCCTTGCCCTTGGCGTAGACGGCTTCGAACTGAGCCCAGTTCTTCTCGAACGAAAAGTTGGGGTCCAGGTCAATGCTGCCGTCTTCTTTGGTAGGCTTGAACGGGTCGTTGCCATTGGGGTTGAATCCAAACGGCCAGTGAACCAGCACGAGATCGACATAGTCCAGTCCCAAGGCCGCGAGACTCTCGTCGAGAGAGAGCTCAACGCGGTTGTGGAAGGACGGCCAGACCTTGGTCGTAACGAACAGTTCACTGCGCTTGACCTTGCCAGTGGCCAAGGCACGGCGGATGCCTTCGCCGACCTCACTCTCGTTTCCGTAGCGGGCGGCACCATCGATGTGTCGTACTCCGACATCGACAATGGCGTATTCAATTGCGGACTCGACCTCGCCTGGTTTGGCGTTCCAGGTTCCGAGGCCCAGGGGAGGAATTTCGGCGCCAGTGTTGAGTTTGAGTCTGAGAGAAGTCATAATTGTTATGGAGAATTGAATTGAGCTTAAAAAGAGGTTAAGAGTGTGGATTGGAATATGGAGAAAAAGAAGAGAAGGGTGGCTTTGATTTGGATTTTTATACTTTTCTAAAAAGAGGCAGTAGTGTCAGCGATGCGCAAACAATGGGCTGCGAGGGGAACTGTTGTCAAATTGCTCTGGTTATGCGTCATCGCCGAACACCTCACGCGCTGGGCACTAGTGGCAGATGGTGAAGGGCCCAAAGAGCAACAGCGATGGAGATGGCACCGCCTTTGGCCAGCGCACAGCCAAAAACATTATTAAGCCAGACGTGAGTCGGAAAAACAAGCGAGCACGGCCTGCAGCACGCCGTCCGGAAAAATTAGAGCAGCAGAAAAGAATCGGCGATAAATAAATATTAATTACACAAAAAGAGAGGGGCTGTATTTTACACATATGAACAAAAATGAATGGGAAGAAAAAAATGCAAACAAGATTCCACGGAAAGATTACCACTCCTGGGTCTTGACACCGTAGACACTCTTTTTGGATCCCCGCACGGGCTTGATGACTCTGTCAGTGTTCGTTTCCAGGAACGAGAACTTGTCATGGCGAACGGCTTCGTACGCCTTGATAAAGGACTCCTTCTGCAGAGTAATGCCAATGTCATCGAGGCCGTTGATGAGGCAGACCTTGCGGAAGTCCTCGACCTCAAAGTGGTCAATAATGACCTTGCCGCCAGACAGAATCTGCTGGTTGGGCAGGTCGACAGTGAGCTCACCACCAACGTTAGAGATGGGGGTCAGCTTCTCAATAATGACTTCAGCAGGCAGGCGAATCATCAGAAGTCCATTCTTGAACGAGTTGTTGTAGAAAATGTCTCCAAAGGAAGGCGCAACAATGCACCTAATGCCGAAATCGGCAAGTGCCCAGGGGGCATGCTCACGCGATGAGCCACAGCCAAAGTTATCACCAGTCACGACAAGGAACTTGGACTTGTTGTAAGGAGCAACGTTCAGGGCAAAGTCGGTCTTCTCCATGGCACCCGTTTTAGGGTTCTTGGCGAAACGAAGCTCGTAAAAGAGACCGGAAGAAAGACCAGTGCGCTTGATTGTCTTCAAGAACTGCTTGGGGATGATGGCATCGGTATCGACGTTAGCCTTGGCAAGAGTGCATGAGATGCCGGTCTCGACCTGGAAGACAGGGATACCAGTGGGGGTACCTGCCGCAGGAGCGACATTCTTCACATCATGTTCCTCGCCATGTGCAGCAGACTCAACAGGAGCATCCTCAGTGATTTCAATCTCATCAGGGCTGTAAGCAGGCTCCTTCTCATCGGCGTGGTAGTCAATCTCATCCTCGACCTCAATTGAGACGGCAGGAGAAACATCAGGCATGTACTCGCGAATATCCGTGAGCTTACCAGTGATACCGGCAATGGCAGCCATGGAGGGAGAAACCAAGTGAGTTCTTGACAAAGCACCCTGGCGGCCCTCAAAGTTTCTGTTGGAGGTAGATGCGCAGCGCTCATGGGGGTCCAAAATATCAGGGTTCATACCCAGGCACATGGAGCAACCTGCCTCTCTCCACTCAAAGCCAGCAGCTTCAAAGATCTTGTTAAGACCCTCCTTCTCGGCCTGAATCTTGACTAGACCAGAACCAGGGACGACCAAAGCGCGCTTGACGCTCTCGGCCTTTGTCTTGCCCTTGACAATAGAAGCAGCCAGGCGCAAGTCCTCGATACGGGAGTTGGTGCAAGATCCAATGAAGACCTTGTCAACTGAAATTTCCTGCAAAGGAGTGTTGGGAGTCAAGCCCATGTACTCCAGAGCACGAGTGATACCTGCTTTGCGAATAGGGTCGGAGAAATCAGCGGGGTCAGGGACCTTACCAGTGATGGGAAGAGCATCCTGAGGAGAGGTACCCCAGGTAACAGTTGGAATAATGTCTTCGGCCTTGAGCTCGACGACCACATCGAAGTGGGCACCTGGGTCAGAATGCAGAGTCTTCCAGTAGGCAACAGCCTTGTCCCACTCAGCACCAGAAGGAGCCAAAGGACGGCCCTTGATGTACTTGAAAGTGACCTCATCAGGGGCAACCATACCAGCACGGGCACCACCTTCAATGGCCATGTTGCACATGGACATGCGGCCCTCCATGGTCAGCTCACGAACAGCCTCGCCAGCAAACTCAATGACCATGCCAGTACCACCAGCAGTGCCGATCTCACCAATAATGTGAAGAACCAAATCCTTCGAGGTGATACCGGGTCTCAGCTTGCCAGAAACGTTGATGAGCATGTTTTTCGACTTTGTCTGGATAATTGTCTGTGTGGCGAGAACATGCTCTACCTCAGAGGTGCCAATGCCAAAGGCCAAGGCGCCAAAGGCTCCGTGGGTCGATGTGTGAGAGTCACCGCAGACGACGGTAGTACCGGGGAGGGTGAAGCCCTGCTCAGGGCCAACGACGTGCACAATACCCTGGCGCTTATCGTCCATGCCAAAGTATCTCACGCCAAACTCCTTGACGTTTGCTTCGAGAGTGGTACATTGCAGTCTCGAGTCCTCTTCCTTGATAAAGGTGCCGATGCTCTTGAAGTTTGTTCTTGGGGTTGTAGGAATGTTGTGATCGACGGTGGACAGGGTGCAGTCCAGGCGTCTGACTTTTCTGCCGGCGTTTCTGAGGCCTTCGAAAGCCTGAGGCGAGGTGACCTCGTGGACCAGATGGCGATCGATATATAGGAGATAGTTACCACCATCCTGGTGGACAATGTGGTCGGCAAAGACCTTGTCGTAGAGAGTTTTAGGGGCTTCTGAAGCACTGGGCATTTTGAATTGTGAAATAAATAAAGTGGGGAACTTGGGGGAAAGAAATCAAGGAAACGACAGGGTTGGTGATTCTTTATATGTTCTGCGCAGAGACTCTGGAAAATTTTGAATGTTGCGAGTTTGTGTTGCTCAAAGGCTGTGGGAGTTGCGGGAGCTGCGAGAGGAGTCATTGAACAAGGGCGCCGATATCGCAGCGGAGTCGGGTGGGGCATTAGTGGGCCAATGAAAAGGGTTGGATTGTTTTTAACTCGGTGCTGATTGCGCGGGGAGCGATATCGGCGATCGAGCGCCATAAACGGCAGCTGAAGGGGAGAGTGAGAGCTCAAGCTGTGGACTCAACTTTGAACACACATTAGAACAGCTGGCTACGGCCAAATTGCTCATTCAAATGAGTTTCATCATCGATCACCGTCAATCCTTCCTGTGGGGTTGCTAACGTTACAGCGAGAACGGCAGTCATCCATTTACTCAGTCACAGTCATACCCAACAATCATCATTTATACATGCGTACAACAAGTAAGAAATTGTATTTCAGTGAATGTCTTCAATGGCTTCAGCTCGTCTCTTTGAATCCGTTTTCTCAGGCATTCATTTTTTTCATTTTTCTTCATTTTATTTCCCATCTCACTTTGGTCAAAAGGCACGTGATAGTTATCACGTGACTACACACACACGTGATATTTGTGCGGCTGTAGCCCAAACCCCATCGCCTGGACAACCGAACCACAACAGTGTGAAGTGGGCTGCCATCACAGGCGGGCAGTTTTGTGTGCGCTCAACTTTTTTTTTCTACCCTCACCAGCATCAATCGAGACACATTCATTTCCTCTGGACTCTTCGTCGTAATCTCCTCCTCCACGTTTCACGTCCACAATCGCTATTGCCCAGTAGGAGCGGAAGAAAGGCGCCATATATTACTCATCGACTCGCGGTGTATGGACCACTTGTCGCGTTAGCAACCTAGACCAGCATTGGTTTGTTTTGAAAGAATCTTGCATTAAACTGTGCCTTTCTTTCTCACACGTAAAACTTCGTCTTCCCTTTACACTTTGCACATCCCAGAAGACTCACCCGGGATCCCCAGTAGCCATACCGCGCTAGAATTGCAAAGGGGTTTCCCTATTGTTGCTCTTGGTGTGGATAGAAAACGTAGTTCTTCCATCGCCTAGGCAACTGAACCATCCTCTCAATTTTTCGACCTACCTCTCACGCTCTACTTCTTGCATGTCTTTCGACCCCATCATGTCTCGCGTCCCTCTCCAAGAAGGAAGTGTTAATATCCAGAGCCCTTCGAAAAGCCCTTCAAAAAGCCCATCCAAAAGTCCGTCCAAAAGCCCGTCCAAAAGCCCCACAAAATATGATCGGGCCGTGTCATCTCTTGCATTGGAAACGCAACCTACAAAATTCAGTTCCCGAAGAGCCGCTACTACTGCACGATATGATCGACTGGACCTACGCCTTTCGCTAAAGGGCAACAGACTTCGAAATACTCTGCGCAAGGGATTAACTACGACTGCAGCGACCCAGCAAGCTCCCGAAATCCCACTGAGAGATTCAAATGAACTGGAGCAGCAGCAACAACAACAACAGCAGCAGCAGCAGCAGCAGCAGCAACAACACGGTCAAGTCGCGTTTGAAACGCCTGAGCACAAGGAATGGCAACGCCAATGGCGTATCATCATGGCTGAAAGCCACATCTTTTTTGATGGCATCGATGACGGCTCCGTAGAAAAGGTCAAGCCATCATTAACGCGAATTGGATCGACTATTGAATTGTTTTTTGGCAACAAAGTTACACATGTTATTACGCGGCGTTCGCTGGAGGGCGACAACCTCCCAGATTTGATTGTAAAGGCAAGACAGAGGTCCATCAAGGTATGGACCTACGAGAAGCTTATCCGGTTTCTCACTAATCTACTGGGTCATGATCCCAGACAGTCTGTCGCAAATACACCTACCCATGCTCAGTTGTCCCATTTACTTCGAGAAGAGAAGCTAGTGGGCCCCAATGACCGTGATCCTCATACCAAACGCGTCGACTATCACTATTTTAAAGGCCCTTACTTACTTGTCTGGGATCCTACACATCACTACCGCCCGTTCATGACCAAAGAATATCCCTGGGTAGAGGATCCTAATGACGGCGAATGGCCGAGATTCAGATACTCGTCTTCTGGCCAATGCCCGTTTTTAGAGGATTCTCCCCAAGTCATGGCTGAACGTCAAAATTACATACAAGAAGCTTACCAACGCAAGATTGAGCGTGAGCGCAAGCGTAAAGCTACCATTTTGGATGAGAATGATAGCTCGGTAAGAAAGGTCATTGTGACTGAAGAAACGCCAAAGGAAGCACCTGTTACACCTATTGAAGCGCGATCTGTGAAAATGAATCCGCACCAACGTTCCATGGTCCGCTCGGCGGCCACAATCAGCCACAGATTTAATGAAATTGTCGCCTCAGGTGTCAACATGTCAAACTTTACCTCCGCTGTCCGTTCTGTTGCCCAGTCTGCAGAAAGCGGCCCACTTGGGGGGAATGGCCTAAATCCCGTGCTAGCTCAAGTCCCCTCGCGAGAAGTAAACAATTTGAAAAAGAAGATTCTCGATCGAGAGCACGCCATTGTACGCGTCCCTACATCGACCACTACTGTGCCTGCAGTTTCCACGACCACCCCCATTACTACTGCCAAGACGGAATCTAGCGCGTCGAAGGATGCACGGGCCGGGTTCTGCGAGAACTGCCACGAGCAATTCGACGACTTTGACGCCCATATTGTCTCAAACAAGCATCGCAAATTTGCGCATGACTCGAAGCAGTTTGCCAAACTGGACATGCTGCTCGGGGCCCTCCAGAGACCGCTCAAGAAGAAAGGAAGTCGCTAGATGAAAAGTAGTATTTGCATATACGGGCGCCCTTTAGAAAGGGTTTGACTGTTTATTATTTTATCATTATTATTATTAGTTTTAACGTATTCACTATGATTATTTTCATGTCTGCGGCTGTTCATTTTCTCGAGTTCAAATTGGTACATAAAGTAGTGACTCTGCGTGCACGTCGAGCATAGCCCGGCTACATACTGTACGCACGGAACATAGCTTTGCTTCTATTTCCCCGACCACAAGCTGCATGATCGAATTCTCAATTGAACCGATATTCAAAATTTTTTTTTTCATTGGTTTTTTTTTTTTGAAACTGCAGATAACAAGAGCAACTCGAAGACTACTAGTAGCGACCGATATGCATGCTAGGTTTGGGATAAACCTGGGTAGCGAGTAGTAAGTATGGAGGTAGCCCTGAGAGCTAATTTAACTGTGCTTCTAGTTACAAATCCAGCGCAGAGGCTAGCTATGTACTGTACATAGCTAGCACTGGGCTAATAACCAAAAAAAAAAAAGGTTAGCGGTTTGGCTTGTCAAAGTTATATTGAGCAGGCTCTTTCAACACACAAGAACATAGGACTCTATCATATACATGTACTATATTGTAGCACTACTGACATTGATACCAAAAATACACCACATGTATCTTGGTTCAGAAAAGGCTGTAGACTTTACTGCTCGTACTGCACGCCAACCCATTCCTCGCAGTACGCGACGCCGGACTCGGCGGCCTCCACGCCCGGCATGGTATCCACGACCGGCGTGCCCACGAAGATGGTGCCCCACTCCATGCCCGCCGCCAGCGCCTGCCGGAGCGCCGCCTCGTCCGTGCCCACGGCCGCCAGGTCCGACTCCTCGAGCACCGTGATGGCTTGCGGCATCACCTGCAGCTCCACGCGCCGCGGCTCGCGCGTCAAGGGGTGCGCGGGAATGCCGCCGGCGGAGGTCAGCGTCGCGTGGACCGCGTCGCGCGAGCTGTAGGGCAGGAAGCTGCCGGACGGGTCGTACCGCACGACCTGCGTCGGGTTTTGCGACACGGTGTCGACGAACTTCTGGAACGAGGGGTCGTCGCCGCCGGGGGTGGCGGCCGCGAGCTCGGCAGCGGCGGCCTCGAGCTTGCTGCTGTTGTTGTTGCTGCTGCTGCCCGCTGTGTCGGGGGTGCCCTCGAGGTCGTCCGTGTCAATGGTCAGGTTGACGAGGTCCTGCGGGTTCAGGCCAGCCGGCAGACTGCGTTTGTGGAACATGGGATCGAGCTCCTCGGTCTCGACGTACAGGTAGAAGCTATCGGAGAAGGCAGGGGCAGGCTCCTTATCCTCTGCTGCGGATGCAATAGGTGCGGCAGCGGCCTTGGGTGCTGAAGAAGCAGGCGGAGGTGCTGCTTTGGCAACCTCTGCAAAGCTTGGTTTAGCTGATGACGGCGCCGTTGAGTCAGCAGCTTGCTTTGGTGTGGTGATGTCAACCGGCGGTTTCTTGTCGAAGGGGTTCGCCGCCGCCGCAAACGGATTCGAGCCCGCTCCTCCAAACGGATTACCGGCGCTTGCTGCTGCTCCTCCAAACAGATCCATCTGTGCTGCCGTTTGTTTCTTCTTGTCTGCCTCCTCCTTCTCCTTCCTGGCCTTTTCCTGCTCCTCCAGGTCTCTCTGTTTCTTGGCCGCGGCCTCGGCCTCCCAATCCCGCTTCACGGCACGCACCGCCCTCACGCTTCCCTTCTGGCGCCTGCACCCTGTATTCCTGCACACCATCACATACACGACCCTCTCGTAGTCGGTTTCCTCCAGCGGCGCGTACACCTGGACCAGCAGCGCCAGTTTCCTGCCGCACACGCCGCACTGCAGCAGCTCCGCGGGCGGCCGCACCTCCTTGCCGGTACTGTCCGGCAGCCACACGGGATACCCGCCTAACCTGCTATCGCGGTACGTCGTGGTGGCCTTGTCCTCGGGCTCGTCCACGTACCCGAGCGACACGCCGGTGGTGTACGGTTTGGTTTTGGAGCCGTGGATGGCCGAGGGCCCGGTGCGGACGAGGTCAATGTAGCCCTCGTCGCCGGAGTAGGTGTCGTCATCTGTAAAGTCTGAGTCGGAATCGACAATTGGTTTGGACATTGGCGCGGAATATAATTGATGTAGATGATGTTGATTGATTGAACAAAGTGTGGATCAAAATCAAGATCAGGGTGAAAAAAAAAAAAAATAAAAAACTTTTTTGGGTTTGGGAGTTTTCTGATTTAGGACTTGAGCTGCATTCATTTTAGGAATTTCTAGTTCAGTCTCAAGTCTCAAGTCAAAATCGATTGTTGAAGTAGCGCTAAAGCCACCTTCCACTTAATCTTGACCCTTTTGGAGTGGATATTTCTTATATTTCTTAACAAAGCAATGCATCAGGCACTTGAAATCTTATTTCATTTTTGTTATCATTTTTATGACTGTAAAAAATTGATATTTATATTACTGAAGTAGCGTTATAGCCGTTTAACTGGGCAAAAATGTCTATTTACATGTCCTGTATATATTGGGCCTGCTCTGAAGCTGTAGGCTTGATCTAAAGGGCAGGCATGCCCTGGTTTGTAGGGAAAGAAGACCCGTTGTTTTTTTTGCCTCGCCGTTGTTAGGCAGATAAGAGCAAGAATCGTGGTACCGTATTATAAGTTCGTCTTGAGCTTAATAGAGAGTATTTTGCAAGAAAAAAAAATTACAAAAAGGGTTAAGTGCTACCCCAAGTCTTAAGTCATACCTGCTCTCTTTGTTATAGTCGCGCTTGAGGTCATTAATCAATAACTTACAAGTCGATCGCACGATAGAACGTAGAAAGTTGTAAACGTTGCAAAAAAAAAATAAAAAAGCAGAGTTCTAGTATCATAATTTCAGACTAACTTCCGGCTATGTAAATTATCTTATAAAAAAAAAGACCTTTTCAAAAAGTCGAAAGTTAACTTTTCATCTTTTCGTCGATCGAAGGATGTGATGGCCTCCATCCACTATTGCAGGGACTATGTTACTTGTCGAAAACTTTGAGGTTGAAACTGAGATGATACAAAAACTTTGAAGTCTGAACCGCAATCAATGATTTCAGAGGAAAGATAAAGAATAATAATGATTCCCCAATGTTTTTCACTTTTATGGCCAAGGGGGTTAGCAAGTACGCAATTCCTGATGCTTTTTCAGCTACCTACGTACTGACAAATAAAAATGTCGTAAATCTATGATCTTACATGTGTATGTGTAAAAAATTGGAAAATGTCGTGGTCAAGAAGACTCTCTTATGGTTAGCATCATCCTCTAGACTTTTAGGACTCCACAAGTCTGACTCCATATCCGTGAAAACACAACTATAAACGGTTTTGAATTCTCATTGAATCGGCTGCTCAACATATGAAGCCAAGATGTCCTACCTATATGTGTTGAGGAATTTTTTGTGGGCTAAAAAGGGAGAATCCAAAGGCTCTCCATGTATAAAGAGATATCATTATTTGTATCATCCAGCAATTGATCCATATCCTGCTCACGGCACCGCTCAAAGTTTACACAGAAATCGGCATTTGATAGGGGAGAAGTAACGTTTTCATTTAATTGTCACCAGGATTTCTTTCTGATCACGATATCCTTCTGATAGTCCCTCATTGCAAGTCCTCAGTTTTCTTCGCCCCTTGTATACATGTCTGTAGATGAATTTCAAAAACACAATGACCTCTGCCTAGTGAAGTTCGTAATTCCACGAATTCGAATTTTTTGTACTTCAAACATTGAAGTTCAAAGTTGTGCTTGATTGATACGGCCCCGCAATTCTGGTGTTTTACTTGCAAATGTTGTGATTCAAGATTTACATGAAATCGTCCGTACACTCACACTTCATATGTATGTCGACCACATAGTACTACATTGGAGTTTAGCTCATCCGTATCAATGCTAGCTTACTATGTTTATCAAATTGAACTAATTGATATTCTTATTGAGAGTTGTAACCAGTTGAGACTAGTCTTGTAAAATCAATCCCTGCACTCTAAACTCGGATTAGTCTCACATGGGCATTTTTTTCATGAGCATGCACAAGTGTATACATACTTGGAAATTGAGTTAATCAACTTGCATGAGAGAGCTGGCGTATCGGGACATGTGCAGATGGCACATTAAGACGCATTGGGGCAACGATCCGAATTTCATGAGAAAATATTTGAACTTTGATATCGATGCATGATATCTTTATTATTATTATTTGTTATATCTTCAAATGTTAGCCAAGTACATGGATAAAAAGACATTTAAAGGCCTTTAGATTGTAATCGTAGTGCTGTAGTGCTAATAATGGAACATGTGTACGTTATATCAAGGAGCATTGAGTATCACAGTGGTAGTAGTAGTAGTAGTAGTAGTTTGAGAATTGAAGATGGATTTCTTGTTCAATGTATGTAGCGTATGGAGGACCCCTTGATATGCCTGGTGCTAAAGCTTATGATTCGTCTTGTGCATGCGTGGCGGCCTTCAACGATCAATACATATCTTCAAATGCTGTTTACTCGCGATTGCAGAGAGCTCTAGACCTGAATTTCCTTCGTATTTGAAAGTTGAAACCAGTATTGAAGCCATCACACGATATGTGTTTTACTCAGGCTAAATTGATGTAAATATTCACACTAATATCTCGATTAGTATTGAAGTTGACATTTTTTTATTTTTTTTATTTTTTATTTATTTTTTTTTTTTCAGGGTTTCAAAGGCTGGTGTCTTTGTTGAGAACATTTTGAGTTTGGCACTAATGCAGTAACGGCAGTGGAAGTACGGTAACTGAGGGTGTACCTGAGAGCGTAACATATGTAACTATGGGTGGTAGCTGTGAGTGTACGTAAGCGTAAATGTAGGCGTATACACTGGTGGACTGCACGTGACAACTGCTCAATGCGCGCACATCAATTGCAATGATCGCAAATATATAATAATATTTCCGTATGAACTCATCAATGAGAGACAGCTGCGTCCACAAAGAGAGCGTCAGTTAACTACTAGTAGTCTCCGCTAGTACTTCTCAAGTGCTATAATCATCTCGGCCGAACGCGTATTGGTCTACGCACGTGTACTCCAATTTGACCCTAATTCTCACATCAAATATATTTTTATTTTTTTTTTTGTATTTTTTTTTAATTTCGCATAATCAAACTCCGCTTAGCTCTCTAGTACTTTATGTAGCCCAAGTGCTAGCTTAATTCGTGCTAATAGTTTGCCAAGCTTCAGCCCTTGCCAAGTGTCACTAGTGGTTGCACACAACATTTGAAAACGCCCCTCTCCCCCGCCGCGGCCGAGTGCGAACATTTGAACTATAGTGCGTATTCGACTATTATTACTACTATAAGAATGATGTTGCGCCATACTAATATCATTGATCATCAATGGCAACTGATCATTGATCATCAAATCGGCTAATTTCCTTGTGTGTGTGTGTGTGTAGCACTAGTAGTAGTGGAGAAGCGAAACAAGTGGGTGAACCAATGGAACAGCCATAGTAAATTTACCATTATTGATGCTGGCATATGGGGCGCCGTTGATTATTCTCTTGTGTATTACAAATATCACTAATACGAAAATTACTAATACCAAAAAGGTCACCTACCACTACTCCACCAGCCAATTTAAACAATCAACGGCTTGCAATGATTGGTGATAACTCGATATCTGACTGCCAGTACTAGTAGTAGTAGTATGTTTTGTAATGACTCTCATTATGATGATTAATATTGTCGATATACTAGTATACTACGCACACGCGCGGAGATTCAATGAACTTTTTTTTGTGTTTTTTTATTTTTTTCTTTCAGATTTTATCAGACCACCAAGTTGCCTTGCGCCCACTGCGCACACACACGCACGCGTAGTACATACACGCCACATACACATACAGTATACGTACACAGCGCTAGCGATATAAATTTATATAGCGATCGCTCACACACACACAACACACGCGTGCGTTGCAGTTTATGACTCCAACGGCCAGCCACGGATGCTTGCAGCCTCGGCTACGCGAGAGAGATTCTGCGATTCTGCGATTCTTCAGTGACTCTGAGTCGAGTGTTATTGCAATTTAGCCCAATTGATTATATTATTATTATTATTCGCAGTGCTGCTTGTTATAACGACGACGACGTGTCCCTAGCTAGTAATCCAAATACGAAGATCTCGATATCTCAAAATACGTGTGTGCGTATTATAACCACCACCACTGTATACTATGTATACTATACACAGTTATGGAGGTGGCGGCGTTTTCTTTTTCACTTTTTGGCAACATGGCTCATGTCTTGTTTTCTTTCGCTCATTTCGACACTCAAATTAAGCATCACATTGAACGTGTAACTCTATACTAGCTCAAAGGGACGACGTCCGACGTCTTTCTTTCTCATATGAGGATTTCCGGATATTGATCATCTGCATTTCATGTTAATAAAATTGCATAGCTAAGCTCACTAAGCACGAGCAGCGCTGTACTCCCACAAGTACTCACTCGGTACTTACGGAGTATACAACATGGCATATGTAGTCCTTTATTTTTTTGTAATTTTTTTTTTTTTTTTTTTTTTTTTCAAAATTTTTCGTTTTTTTCTGTTTCCAATGTTTGCAATGCCTTTCTCTCTTTCTTTCTTTCTTTCTTTCTTTTCTTCCGCGCTAATATTAAATTTTCTTACGCTTTTTCTTTCCTTCTTTCTCTTTCCCTCCTTCCTCTCCTTCCTTCCCTTCCTCCTTCCCCTTCTCCCTCTCCACTCAAACACAACACTGCAGCAATAATGTCTGACTTTCGCTCCGACGAAGTAAAGTTTAACCCTCTCTTCTCGCCGGACCAGCAACACCACCACCACCACCGGCCTGCGAACCACCCAGTCCTCTCGCTCAAAAACTCTGCAACATACTGCCGACCAGGATGCCAGTTCTCCCAACTAGTCCCCTCTCGCCCAGACGTAGCCATGTTCCCCAGCCCTGAACCTGCCAAAGCTGCCGGACTGAAGCCTTGTGGCGTTTGCAGCCCAGACCATGTTCTAGTACTCAACTCCTCTACTACTACCGCCAACTCATCCATCTCCACAACCACATCCGCAGCCCAACAAATGGCCAACCAAACCGCTGCTTTTCAACTAGAAATGGACTTGCTTCAACCTCCAAACCCAATCCCCAGACACTTGCATCCCCAACTCAATCAACAACAACAACAGCAACAACAGCTACAGCCACAGTCTCAAACGATACAACAGTCTCTACCCCAAAATCAGCATCACCAACAACAGCAACAATTACCACTGCAAACCCAGCATCCTCAACCTCAGCAACTGCAATACGTCTCGCAGCACAACTCGCCCTACGTGTCGCCCCAACATCAACAGTTCGCCTTGCGGCACAACCGTTCAACCTCACTCGCGACTTCTCCTGACTTTATGGACCCTGAGCAACCGGGATGGCGGCCCAGGCGCGCTTCCATCGCCAACGGCCACATTGCTGTCGTGGCGGCCGCCGTGGAGGAAATCGCAAAAAACAACAACTTCCCAGCACCCACGCCCCCTCGGCGCGAAGAGCGACACAGAGCAGAAGGCGATCATGCTCGTCTCGTTAACGAGGCATGTATGCACATTGCTGCCGCTGCTGCCCAGGCTGCCGCTCAAGCTGCTGCTGAGGCAGTCAACTCGAGCGAGGAGGAGACTAAAAAGGGCCGCTACAACAACAACACTTCGCGAAACTTGTCCGTTGATCGAACAAAGCAAATGTTTAAAAACCAGCGCAAAAAGCGCCGAGGCGGAATCCTCGGGTTCAAAGAGCTCGCAGCAAAGGCGGGTCTTAGTCCTTGGCATTTCCATCGTGTTTTTCGCTCCGTAACTGGCTTGACTCCGAAAGCTTACGGCGACGCCTGCTGGAACACCGTGACTTCTTCGATTCCTCCTTCAACCCTCATTGCCGCTCAAAACAATGCTCAACTCACCGATGAACCATATCAAATCCCCAGCAGAACAGTGTCCTCATCTGCTGTCAATGACATGTACGGCAACACCCCGCATGGCTCCATCCAACCTCCGCTTGTCCATCCCTCGGGATCTGCCTTTGACAGACAGCCTACAATGGCTTCTTTTTACAGCCCTCATGCATCTCACAATTCTACCTCGAGCGCTGTCAATTCCCCGCTCGTATTCTCATCTGATTACGCAGGAAGCTCCACCCCTGTTGATGCCAATGGCTTGCCTAAGCAAGATGGTTTCCAAGTCCCGTTTTCTGCTCCTTTTGTTGCCCAAGCCCATCCCGGCATGTCCATGGGCTTCTCCATGTCCTCAGAGTCAACTGCTCCGGTAGCACCACAGCACTCCACGCTTTATGCGGGCAACTCTCTTGACTCAATGGGAAGCACGAGCTCGTCCACAATGGATTCCAATGATCCCATGTCTGCTGGACCCCTGACCTCCGACCCTTTCAACAACTCCTGGTCCATGCCATATATGGACAACTCCATGTATTTTTCTCAGGGATTCGAATTCATGCCAAGTGCCTGGGCTGACGAGCAGGCCAAGCCTGTCCTGATGCCAGCTGTCGGTGTGCTTATGACTGAAGGTGTTGAGCTGGAACCCACCTTGTCCATGATGCACATCAACGACATGAGCGATATTGCCCATACAATGCCGCCACCCCCAGACGACATTACATTGACGCAGCCAATGATGATGATGTCTGGGGTCTTGACTCCTGACGACGACGCGTCCAAAGCCCACCCTAATGATGTCAAGCCCGAGTTCAATGACCCGTTCGCCCCCAGTCCGGCTACTACAAGCTCTGCGCCACCGTCCGCATCCGGAACGTCCGTTGAGCCACATTCAGAACCTTGGATGGTGTACTCCCAAACGTCGCTGGAAAATCCTACCGATACAGTAGCGCCCGTGCTGACCTAAAGCATATGCTCGAACCCAAAACCGCAACGAGTACGAGCTCATCTGCCCGGACAAAGAACAGAAGACCGGCGTTTGAAAGAAGTCAAGGTTTAAATGTTGTAGAATGTTTTAAAATTACTATAGTACTCAGTTTTGCATGGCGCCAGAGTGTTTTTTTTTTTTTCATTTTTTTTTTAATTATTTATTTTTTTGTCTTTTTTTTTTTTTTTTTGTTTTTGTTTACCAGTATTTTAGAATTGACCCAAGCCATTTTGTATTGGTTCCAAGTTGTCTGTATTTGTGTACCATTTTCACATTCTTCAGTGTATAATGTTTGTGTCAAGCGCATGCCACTGCGTGGTAGTACTGAATTCAAGTAGCACTTGAGTAGTATGCATTGTCATTTCTAGACTCGGGGGAGTTGACTGACTGCCAGTGATTCGTTTTGGTCAAAGTTTATTCGAAGGCGTCGGCCGCTGAAAAGCGACAAGCCCTACAGCTCTAGACTTGTCCCGCCCTGGTCTTGTACTCGGCAATAGAGCTATATATACATGTGGGTATGTAGTCACAACAGCTGGTAGCCCCAAGCTTCAAATGTTGGCCGGCCGGCCCCTAGCTGGGTCCCCCCTGGACTCAGGGCCGCCCGCAGTCTTATCGATATATAAGCCGGGTCCCCGGGTTTGGCATGCCATGAATTTTTCAGTTTCTCAGTTTTTTTTTTTTTTTTTTCAATGGCCAGCTGTGTGTATTAAATGTGAATAGCATTCATGTATGCAAGACCAATATCTGAATTGCAATGAACGCCATGATCAGCATTGAAGGTTAACACTTGGTTCTTTTGCGACTGTGATCAGCCCTGGCGGCCCTCAATCCCACCGCATGCCTCGCTTAAGTTTCGCATCAAGTTCAATTTTGAGTGCCTGTTCAATTTCCAAGCATCATGATATATAATCATCATCATCATCATCATCAATTATCATGACGTCCAACTTTTCAATTGCTAGCTATATATCCTATTTATGTAGTACCGTAAATTCGATAACAGGTGTACGTCATGAGCACTGGCACGGTCACGGTATTTACTACACAAACTGCTCCAAGTTGCCAGTACGGTGGTGCTGCTGCTGCTCCTGAAGCCCAAAGTCAGCCACTTCCACCTTGGCCACGAGGTGTCCGGGCACGATGATCATGCCTGGCGAGCGCGCATGGCCGGCCACCTTTGGCCGGGTCTCGGTGACGTTTTCGAGTAGAATGTTCAAGCCCTAACAAAAAAAAGTTAGCGAAACAAACAAACAAACAAACAAGGAAGTAGAGGATTGAATGGTTAGCATTTAGGCGTTTGGAGAAATCGAAAAATAGCAAAATCCAAAAAAAAAAAAAAAAAAAAAAAAAAAAAAAAAAACGGTATATGTGTTGTGTGCGCGTGGTTGTGGGGTAATGAAAGAGGCAAGACCAAGAGATGCAAGGAACTAAAGAAAGGGACAAGAATGAAAAATGACATGAAGCAACAAGTTCACGCAAGTTTCACGGGCATGGCGGCATGGTGGCATGCCAGTGAGAAAGAAAGAGAAAAAAGGTAGACAGTACCCCCCGAGAGAGAGAGAGAGATCAACCACCACCGAGTCAACCGTCTTTGCGCTCCGTTCAATTTTCTTCGAGGGGTCTTCGGTGGTCGGCGCGCTAGCTCCAGCACTCTGCTTCCATGGCTGTGCACATGTCTCCAAACCCAACCCAAAAATGCAAAAAAAAAAAAAGTAAAAAAATAAAAAATAAAAAAGTCGACCCTTCTTCTTACCCACTCATTCTTGTTTCCATTTTCCTTTTTTTTTCTTTCTTCTAGTCTTCTCTTTTTTTCCTAATCCAACACTCCAAAGCCACTAATAGAACAACTACTACTCACGTTATCAGTGCACACGAGCTGTCCCACATAGCAGCGCTCGTCCTTTGTCGTCACCCTCAGCTGCCGTTCTAGCAGAGAGTCCAAGTAAGCCAGCGCATTATTGTGTGCCGGCGTTTTGGGAACTTGTGAGCTTGCCGGCGAGGCCATTGAAAGGATGCGGTTCGAAGAGAAATCCATACTGTGTTGGTGGTGCTGCTTGTAATGCAGGGATTTTTTTGCACAAGTAGATGCCTGGATCCTGAGCGAGGTGGACGAGTTGAAAGCTCTGATATCCTGTAGAATATATTTCAATTTAGGTTTAGGGTTACTCTTGGCGGACCTAAGTTACTTGTACTCGCCTCACTCCATCGAGTATTTCATATACAATTTTCATTTAAACTCATTTATATTCCTTTATATATTCTTAGCAAGTACTTGGCGTGGTGACATTCATTTCTTGAATCTAGTCTAAAGCGCTCTCTGATCAACAGACCTCTAATGTCTACCAATGCTTCTGGAATTATCACCACTGTAAGAACTGACCTTTCCGTGAAGTCCCAGGTGAGAAATCCGTTGTTTGAGATATTCCTCTTCGATATGACTATCGCCTAGTTGGTTCCCAATTGCTTTTATATTAGTAAGTTTCAATTCGTCTGTAATTCCAACTCACTTAACCACGAGGGCCGAAAGTTTCTTCTCGTTCCAAATAGCTCCAGTTTTCTGGCATTCTTACCTACCAGGCGTTCTGCAATGGAATACAGCTAATAGGTTAGTTTTAAATGCCCAGCATAAAAAGCATCCTTACCTCGTCTGGCTTTTGACTCTTCTCACGCGTTCCAGAAACAATCACATCAACGTCAAGCTTTTTGGCGACCCATTTTAATTCTCCCTTAACTCTATTTTTGTTAGCGTCGTCTAGCTAACTTTGTAGTTCCTCACCCCATAAGAACGTGCTCTTTAGAGTGGTTTAACCAATGGCCCGTGCGACCTGTGCAAATCGTCCGCCCGAGCTGGTTTGTCTTGCACCATATAAGCTCTTCAATGTGCGTATATCCCCATTTTTTCAAACACTGTCGGCCAACATCTATAGCGCGGCCAGTCACCCATAGGAAAAAAAATCCTTCAGACTGAATGCCGGCAAGATCTAGGGATAACATTTCGCTGAAATAGAGTCAGAATAGGACTCCCTCAAAAGGTATACTTACTCATCGGAAATGCCTTCCGTCAAAGATTGCGAGTGACCCTACCTTGTTAGCACCTTCCTATTCACGTTGTTTCTTCTCACATTGGTATGTATGTCCCAGGGTGCTGACGTTGGTTAGCTCGGCTCAAAACAATTATTCAGTACTTACGATCTGCAAGTACTACACTGAATTGCCCTAATAGTGAGAAGTTCAGTTTTTTGATGTCATAGTTGATCCATTGGGCTGGCAAGTCCTTCTTCGGTTAGTACTTTAGCGAAACAAAGGGCTTCGATATTACCTTGTCCTCAGTTGGCTCGCCGCTATTTATCAAAGACTCAAATTCGGGGATCTTTTGCATGGCAGTTTTGGCTTTAATTGTCTCCGGTATAGTAATGTGATAGTGAACATATCTGCAATTTTTACCTTTGAAGCAAGTATTCAGATAAGAGCAGTCACCAAGGTTGATGTCTGTATTGCTTCGGATAATTTGTTGAAAATGGATTTTATCACAAGGTTTAGTTCGAGACTTTGCGCATCCTCGAGCAGACAACTCGCATACTGCAATGTAAGGGACGGGCTCTTGTGCCAAAGCGTTTTGTCTTGCCAAAGTTCCTAACGAAGTATCTTCTGTAAGTAGGGCCTCAAGCTCCTGAGACCATTCTTCAGTAACACATGTACCAGTCAAAGCGTTTTCAAAAAGTTCATCCAAGTCTCTAGGGAGTTCTCCCAGAATGGTTTTCTCTCTCTTGCAAAGCATCTCAACCTTGTTTCTATTCCCATGTTCCTGGAAATCTAGGCCGAAATATAGAAGTACTGTCCGATGGTGACCAGAAATCCGATATTTGATAAGAGAAACATGTTCAGGGATGAGTTCTTGCAATTCAAACAAAATGCTTTCCAAGGTGGACAATTCAATGTGAAGATTGTTCATTGCCAAAAATGTCTGAACGTCTTCTATATAAGCAGGAAGAATTGGAAGCACCTTTTGCCAATTATTGCACAGGAGCTCAGCAACGTCTTTCCTACCCGCATTGTCCCAGTTCAAAGCTAGCGCCAAGTCCATAATAGAGATTGAAGTCAAGATAGATGCGAAAAAACTGAAATAGATAAAAGGGCGGTTTCACGGACATTTATATACTTGAGGCCCTTCATGGGTGATAGCTGTAAAACAACATTGTGCGTGTGCCGTTTTTTCGGATGGTTTTTCCAAAACATGGCAAGTGTTGTGGATGAGCGATGCAATGGACTTTTCTTACACTTTTATTTATTTATACTTTCCATTCTCTGGCCGACATCTGTGTGATACTTGAATGTGAAACAAAGTCCTTCATGGTTTTTTCGTGATGCGATTTTGTTTTTGCACAAACATGTAGTACATTCTCAGGCTTGCAAGCCTACACACTGAAAAAGATGCGTTGCGCACGGTTCAAATGTTATTGATGGAATTCTGGAACTAGAGCTCAGTGCGTTTCAGCCTCGCGTAAAATGGACGTTGAACTCCCACCTGGTGGTTGCCGTAGCAACATACTTTCTAAACCAAAACAACAGATCAAGGTTAAGAACTTTTTGATTTGAACTTTTGACACCGACGATGCCAGTAAATTCTACGCTTCACACTCAAGTGCCACTATCGCCCAGTATAATACCCCAGCAGACTCAGTAGTCATACCATTGCATCACTGACGCCTCTCACGAAAGATAATGCCTCGCCCACAGAAGTCCAAGGCTCAAAACCTCATTGGCCTCAATGACGACGAGGCAGAGAAACGTCGCCGGCGAAGCTCAATTCGCCAAGCAGCAGAAGATTCCAGACGAGTATCCTTGGCCACGACGGGCCGCGATAGTTTACTACGACCTACGCCGTCTGAATCTACAGCACCTTTGATGGCAAATTTTGAAGAGTGGATGAAGTTGGTGAAGGATAACAAAATCAACCCGAGCAACTCATGGAACTTTGCATTGATCGACTATTTCCATGACATGGCAGTTTTGAAGGAAGGTGACAAGATAAATTTTCAAAAAGCCAGTTATACGTTAGATGGGTGTGTGAAGATTTACACTTCAAGAGTGGATTCTGTTGCATCGGAGACAGGGAAGCTGTTGAGCGGTTTAGCAGACAGCGGCAAGGAGCTCCGGAGAGATGACGAAAACACGGGCACTGATGATGAGGGGGTAGAGTCACAGAGAGCACATAGGCGGCGAAAAAACAGATCAGATACCACTTTGGCCAGCGACTTCTCACAGATCTTGGTCAAAAATTTAGACTTGGAACTCTCGGTAGACCCTTTGTTTCGCAAAATGTGCAGCGACTTTAATGAAGGTGGAACAAGAGGGCTTTTACTAAATAGCCTGGGTATTGACAATACTGGCAGAATTGTCTTTGACGGCCAAGTAGATCAGCAACCAGAAGAAAATAGCCCCGAGGAAGTAGAGGAAGACGCTAGGCGGAATCGGCACATAGAATCGATTGATCTGAGCTCCATTAGAAAAAACTTCTTTCCTGGTTTATCAAACGTTGATAGCTTGACTACTTGCCCTTCTTTAAAGATACTCCACAACGCCCTTAAAGACCCATCAATCAATTCTGCTTCTGACTTCATCAAGGATATTGAAAATATACGAATTGAAGAGGAGGGCGCTTTTGCTGGGGATATTAATGATTTTGATGATGACGACAATGGCTTTGAACTTGATCCCGCTATGGGCGAAGAAGAAGAGTCTCTTCGGGAATTTGGGGTTCCAGATCTTGAAGACCGCTCAAGCACGATAGGGGATACAAGTGCAGACAGTATTCCTGTCAATACCGACGGAATAACCGTCGTTATGAATACCAATCATGAAGGGAATATCATGGCATACTTTGATGAAACGTTGCGCAAGAATTGGGCTGGCCCAGAGCATTGGAAAATTCAAAAAATCAAAGGAACGAACGGAACCGAAAAGACTCAAATACCAAAAAGAAGGATCGAGAAAGTGAAGGAACCGTTTTTCATTGACTTTTTTAGCAGCGAAGGGCCGGACGAAAATGAACTTTTTGCTAAAGATGGGTCGTCGCTCAATATGCCCAAGCACCAGTACAAATCGAAAACAAGAAATATGCTTCCAAACGATGAACACTTCTCATCTCAAGCTTTGATCAAACTATTCCTTAAGCCCAATGCCCAAGTATTGCATAAGGGTTTACGAACGGATCCTGGGAGCGAAAATTCCTTAGAGCTTGATGTTGACGAGAATTTCTTTGCCGAGAATTATCAAAACACAGAGGACACAGGGAGTAAAGCAGATTATGATGCAAACTTTTTCTTTGGTGGCAGCGATGCCACTGATCGCGATTTTGATGATGATTATGATGGCTACGGTCCATCCTTGCCCCAGCCACCAGACTCTCAAAACGCTCTTCTGTCGGGCTCACAGAGTGCACACCCAGAATATCTGAATTATGCCAGATCAGCTAAAAAGGTGAATATCAAACTCTTGAAAGATAATATCTGGAAAACACTATATATTCCAGAGTCCAAGCCTGTTGAGACGATATCAAATGAGGAGTGCACAAGCGATCGTATTGATCCGCCAGAACCGGTGCAAGAACGCAAGTTCACAGACATGGTGCAAGATTTGAAAAGCGTGTATGCACCGCAACAGATGAGCGAGATATCAACTAGTTTCTGTTTCATCTGCCTGTTGCATCTTGCCAATGAGAAAGGATTGGTTATTGAAAATAACGTAACCAATACCGAGTTGACTATCCGCAAGGACATGACGGTGACAGCTGCTGAGCTCTCTGCATAATTATGAATGTGAATGTTTTTGTTTTGTTTTTATTATAGTAAATAATGGATTTTGGGAACCTTGTAAATCGGAATTGCTATGTAGTAAGTTCAATTTAGTTCAAGGCAATGCGATCGTTGTTAGCTAACTTCACAAAGATGCATTCCGCATCGCACGCTGGTAAAGACTTTTAGAAAATTTGTTCGTCTCCAGATCTATGGTCCTGGTAGTAACCATTAATATTTTTGTTTTTTTTCAATGTTGTCGAATTGTTTCCTTTTTGATCCCGACGGCGAGAAGGCTGGTTGTGAAAACTTGGGCTTAATTAGCAGAACACACCTCTCGACACACTGGCTCAGGTATTTGAAAGTAGCTTTGCAAAAAAAATGCTCAATACCCATTTTTGTTTGAATTTATTATACCTATGTACGTATTTATATCATTTGAGCCCGTTTCAGAAGTTTTTCATATTGTTCAATGTTTACTGTGTCTCGGGTCAAATGAACGACAGCGAAGAGCAGCTTGGAACTAAACAATATTACCTAATTGCGTTGTCATCTTGTTTTCGACTCCACAGCATAATTTCAAATCCTTCCTTCAACTAGCTACTGAAGGAGACAAACACTTGTTCATATCAGAGTAAAAACGCGACTCGATGTTTCTATACTTAAGATTAACCACCAGAAGCAGCAATCCATACTTTGACTGTCATTAAAAAGGCATCACTTTGATCCGCGAAGCAAGATGTCAATGGTTCCTCAAATTGGTGCACTATCTTTGGTGCAGTCGGCAATCGACACCTGTCTCCGATATACTCAAAGTAAGTAAAAAAAAAATTCTTGTCATATTTTCGCGAGCTTTATTTATAGGTTAACTAACATATTACTAGGCATTACAGATGTGGGAGATACGCCATATGCCCTGGTGCGACCGATTCTCAGAAAAGTTCAAGTGGACCAGATGATCCAAATCGAAAACAACTCGCCACACATTGAAAAACGATCGCAGGAGATTTGGGAGTATTTCATTCGAAGAGACTTTCAAGAAAAGGGGGTAAGTGAAATCGAACTTGCCCTTGAAGGACGGAAGGAAAAAGAGAAAAATCTATTATTATCAAGCCAAAAAGATGTTTTTGGCGGGGTTACTGAGGATGACAACAACAACAACAACACTGAAGAGCGTGATCTCTCTGACGAAGATGAAATCGACTGGCGCTCTTTGTATCATAAAATCTCCAGCGACCGGAAGAAACACCTGGAAAACGCGAGTAGCCGACTGCGTGCCAACATTGAGCAGATCAAGAAAGATCGAGACTATTGGAAAATCACCGAACTCGCCGTTGATCCCATGGCCGCGCAATCCAACCTCCGCCGCAGACTTGGTCCTCGAGCCCCTATAGGCTCCAAGATTCTACAGAAAACCCTTCAACAAACAGTGGATCACGGTCCTACTATCTTTTCGCCACGCAACATTCGGTTTATAGGTAGCGGGAGTAGTGCTGCGCAAGGGTTTGCCAAAAACAGGATTATAAGACCGCCACGAACTACGTTGTCTAAGCGAAGCACGATACCTCCACGAACACCGGCCGCTCCGCAACACATGAGCAGCGTTCTGGCAGGCATGAAACGAAAGGCGGCGTCGACTCCACTCAACCTTGCAATGCCGCCTGAAAAGAAACAGCACACTGCCCCCGTCACATCAACATCCCACAAACTCTTTAATATCAAACCTTCGTTGTCCCCTCCTAATAATCCAGCTGCATTTCCTACCAGTCCAGATGTTCGATACAGATTTGCGCCGGCTAAAGTGTCGGCTACAACAGGAATTCCAATAAATCGCTCGGATAGTCCAGCAGGCACCTCTCCAAAAAAGACTTCGAAGTCAGCTCCCTCCTCTCCAACACCCTTACCTGCTACGAATACTAATAATCTCGATAAACCCGCCACAGCAAATGCTGACAATGTTAAACTTACGCCTAGACGTCCTCCCAGGCCACGGAAACCTCCTTCAATATTTATTAACAAGAAGTAATCCTTATATTATTCACTCTTCTTGGATGATCACTCTCTTATTCATTGTTTTTTTTTTTTTCAAATGCGTATATGATTGATTCAATGTTTAAATAAATTTTTTTTTTTTCAAGAGACGAAAAACTTGTACATGTATCATTTATTTCTACGATTCATTTACACATGTCTCAACTAATAATTACGAGGCCATCACTTGGATCTAATGGATACGTACTCAAAGGAAGTTGAAAATCGTTCTTGCCCATTCGCTCGTGTTAGAAACATAAGCTTCTCAAGAGTGATCCAGCTCAAAGCCAAATAAATGTGTATAAGGCTGACCTAGGCACAGGGCGTTGAGATGAAAACCAGTTTTCGCGGGTGCGAATAGGGATGAAAAAAAATTGAATTTAGCTAAAATAACGCCCAAAATACCAAAAATAAAAAACAAAAAGTTAGTGATCATAAACAATGTCGTGAAAAATAAATAAACGTTAACGTGGCCGGAAGTTAGAAAGATAAGCCGTCGTCGACTTTCCGAAGAAACCCAGAGACACGGGTCAGGTCCATCTCACTTGGATCGCTTTCCACAGCTTGGACTAGGCCTTCGAGAAGAGAGTCCACTTGACTCTCTTGGATAGAAGTACACTGAGCAACAATCCGTCTGAACTTTTGTTCCAAGTCAGCAGAGCGGTCACGCAATTCATTGGCAAAAGTTTTTAATCGTCCCTCGTTAATTTGATAGGCACGAATTCTAGCACGCAAAAAAGACTTGGCAGGAATGTCGGTAAAATGGGAAGGGCTTTTGCGAAGTTCGGAAATGAGAACATCACGTATCTGAATGCTTGAAGAATTATTATTGGCACGAGCACGATCATAAACTTTCTGCAAAGAGCGCATGATGAATGGTTGATCAGGATTAAACTCGCTGTCATAGTTAATGGTAGTACCACGATGACCTTGGCGCGCTTCTTCCTGGCGAAAATTGCGATCTTCTTCCTCAATAGCACGTTCCAAGTTATCAACTCGCTGTTTGTTTCTGCTGATAGAATCAGCACATTCTTTGAGTTTTTCCAGGCGTGTGCGATTACCTTCGAGAAGCTTATTCGATTCATGAAGCTCTTCGTGCAATCTACTGATTTCCTCGTTACCTGCTTTGTGTTCGGCGTTGAAAGTGCTCTCTACTTCAGCAACCAGCGAACTAACCACGCGAAAAATCTCACTCCTTTCTTCTTTACATTCATCAGCAGCTTTCTCAAGTTTATCGCCGTCAGAAATACCTGTTGCAACAGAAGTGTTGGATACAGCATGGGCCACATCAAGATTCTGGACAGAAAGCTCGCTGACGTGAATTCCAAAATCAACAGGTTTCAAACCAGCTCTATTCGGTATATTTGGATCTGCACCAACCTCTAACAATTGCTGAGCTATGTTTTGGTTATCAACGCGTGCAGCAATGTTGAGAGCAGTATCACCATTCTTGTCTTGTGCGTTTACAATTTCACGAATGAATCCGCCTAAACTTAACCTACCGGTTTTGTTCTTAGAGCCACGCTTCACAATCCATTCAAGCACACAGGAAAGGTAATATTTGCTGGCGTCGCTGCGTCCTTTGATACCAGCAGTAAGCGCAATATGGTGAAGAATAGAACGGCCAACCTTGTCAACCAGAGGAATAGCAGGGTAAAGCAAGTCTAGCAGTTGAGGAAAAGATGAAGCATCGGAGTTGTTTGTAACCAACACTGCACGAACTAGCACACTTTCGCCGGAATGATTTGCCCTTAATATGTTTGCACCATAATGAATCAATTCTTTAACCAACGAAATCCTACCTAGCGCAGAGGCCCAATGGAGTGCTGTATGCTGCAAGTCATCAATGGGAACATCAAGAACTATCGACCTCAAATGATCTTCTCCTCCAAAAGCATCAGCCAAAGTCGAAGCATCGGAGTTGACAAAAATCTGAGTAATAAGCGCCTTAGAGTTCTCAAACGCTGAAGTACAGATAGCCTCAAGTGGTTCCAAGGGAACTGAAGATGATGGTATGGAAGACTCATCAATTTCAAACAAATCATCAGGTATGAACGTGGACTCTTCCACCTCAGTTTTGACTTTTTTCCGTTCCGGACCTTCTGGTGTAACTGGCGTATCAACTGGTATATCGCTGCGGAAACTATCGTCTCTGTGCGTGGCATGGATAACACCAGGTGGACTCCTCTCCATGCGTGTGGCATTACCAAGAGAATGCATGGCTTCGTTTGCATGGTGAGATAAAGGGGCATTGAAACTACCACTGACCTGAATCGGACTATTGAATGTCAAAACTGAAGCTGAACGAGAAGATAAGCTGAGAGAGTTGGCTTCATTCACTCGTTTGCGACTTGCAGCAAGAGCTTGCTCCTTCGTAGGAGTATTTTCCATGCCGGGATTTGTTTCATTAAAATCGAGAAGGGGAAATAAAAGGTCATATACAGAATACTGTTTGCACAGGTCTGTTCCACGCTCAAATGGAATCCATGTACCTTGATATTTGCCATAACCTCCTTGGACTTTCTCATGAACTCCAGTCAGAATTTCTCGTTCAAGGATCTTGGTACGCTTCGACTTATCAATTCCAGAGACTTTTAAGATCTGAGTAGCGTTAAGAGAAGAATCATTTCTGCGTCGCATGACAGCAATCCCATTGACCATCATTTCAAAAACTGCAACGCCGGAGTATGTAGCAGTATAAATTCCGGTATTAACTTCTTCTTTTCGGTTAAACTGGGGGCTAGAATTCTTTTTGTGAGTGTTGTAAGTGCCCAAGCCAACAGAAAAAGAAGACTGAAACATGCGTTGTTGAGATATGCCTGAGGGTTGGCGAGATGCAATAGGTGTAGAAGGATTGATTTTCTTAGGAGCTGGAGTAGAAATAGTTGATACGGGTGAGCGGATCATCCCCGAATCCCTGGTTGGGGTACTAACTAATCTAGGTGTGAAAGCTTTTGTGGGAGAAGAAGGTTTCAAGTCTGTTTCTGTTCCAAAGTCCAACGGCCTTTTTTTCAAAGCAGCCCGATCATTGGGATGAAACTCAATTTTGTCAACCAAGGACTCTACAGAACTGTTCAAAGACACAATAGGCGCAGCCTCTTGTAGTTTGTCATTATGATGTCCAGAGAAAGCGTTCTCATTGGGAACCACACTGTGAGGTAAGCCAGACTGCGGAGAGGTCATTAAATGCAATTCACTAAGATGATGGATCAGGTATCATAGGGATCATAAGGCCTAAGCCTTGATGGATGAAAATCGAGAAAACAAAAAAGTTTAGATGAAGAGAAAAAAGTGGTGAAGAAATAGGAAAGAACGAGTTGGCCGTGGCAGTTAGTATCGTACGTAGGGTAACCACTCAACCCTAACTAGAACAATGATAGATTTCGCCTTTCTTCGTTAGCCAACCTTCCAGACAAAATGCCATTACCTCCTCTCCCCGCTGCATTGAGATCAATTCAGGCGACTCTCGCCCGTGGAGCTGAGCTCGAGAAAGCGGATCCCATTATTTCATATTATTGTATGTTTCTTCTTGCCATTGAACCCCATTGACCCTAACAATATAGGCAAACTTCATGCTGTCCAGCAAGCACTTGGTACGAAACTGCATCTAACTGACAACGACGTTGCAGAGTTTGTGGGGGCCTTGCTCGATGAAGTTGAAAGCCTGAAAGTTACAGATGAGACATTGACTTCTGAGCAGGGAAAGGCAATTCTAAATGACGAAGATGTGGCGCAAGCTTATGTTGAGAACTTCTCTCTGAAAGTGTTTGCAAAGGCCGATAGGGATGTTTACGCCAAGACCACGACTAAGGGAACTGCAACAACATTTATAGCTGCTGCGACTTTTTTGGATTTGCTCAAGATCTTTCAGAATCCCTTGGAAAAGGACGTGGCGGATAAGATCAGATATTCAAAGTTCCAGGCGACTCGGATAATTAAGGCACTCAAAGCTGGAGAGGACCCCAACTTGTATGATCCGCCAGAGGCTGAAAAGGAGGAAGAGCAGGTTGATGCCCTTTTGGAACATTCTACTGAAGATGCTCAAGACAATGCTCAGCCTCAGTTTGACTTACCTTCAGCTGCTTCTCATGATCCAAGTTCTCAACCATTCGATCTTCCCTCTGCTGCTTCACACGACCCAGACGCTGTTCCTTTTAATCTTCCTTCGGCCGCCTCACACGACCCTTCTGAATCTACTCCGTTTGACCTTCCTTCTGCGGCCTCTCACAACCCCGGCGACGCTCCCCAATCGCCTGACACCGTGGATATTCCACCATCTTCTCGCAACGTTAAACCTAGTTATTCTCCCTCGCCACCTGCTGTTCAACCTGCTAGATCGCCACCTAGAGTACAAGCACCGATACAAACACGCGCTCCACCAAGCCATGGACACCACATGACAAAACAGGAGGTACAATCGCTGATGGATGAGACAGAGGTCATCTCTACAGCTCAGAAACACGCAAAGTTTGCTATATCGGCTCTCAACTACGAGGACATGAGCACGGCGATTCGTGAACTAACGGCCGCACTAGACCTCTTGAAGGCTCACGCCGAATTGTAAAGTTTGTATGGATTAATATAGAAAGTAATGTCTCAGTTTAAATTTTCAGACGTTAGCCGATGCCCATGATCATAGATAATTATGAGCATGTGTTTGCTTTTGTTCTACTATGATTTTGCTTTTTGTTTTACCATTATCATTTATTATGCCACTACTACTAAATAAAATGTGTAGTCATTTGGCGAATATTCAGCTTCCACAAGCCGTAGTTCATCCAAATCATGTGAATAGATTCCATAGTCTCTATTTGGTGGCAATCGCGGTGGTATCCGTCCTCTGCTATTTGGCAGATTGTAAACGACTTCATAGAAGTCTATGACGTTGTCGACAAGTTCACCAATGGTGATGCCATAATATGGGTTTAGTGGGATCAATGGGAACTCATATTCAGAGTCTAGTGGGAAGTCGATTTGAATTTTTGGTTGAAAGTGTAGTGGGCCTTTAAGTAGAATTTTGTTCCGTGAAGGTAGCTGTGCTGCGTAACGTCTTGCATAAGGACCCCCGAGAAGTGCGTGGATCGGGCCCGTGCTGTAAGCCATAATTACTGAATTGAGTTGTCTGTGACGAGGGAATATTTGGTCTGCTTTCAAGGATTGAAAAGGACTTATGTCTGTGTGTATTAAGGTCCGATATCGAAGAAGGTTGATGTCTTGATTTGATTCTGTAGGCGATACTGAACGTAAAAAACTTGAAGTTCACGCCTAGAGTTGGTTTCCTATTGATGAAATTTATGAGAAGAAAGAAAGAAAAAGCCAGAGATAGTCCGAAATCAAGTTATATATATATACATGAGCTATCGAAAGCAAAAGCGAAGCGTCTCTTATTACAGCCTCTAAAGATTATTATTTTGATTGCTTTACTAATTTTCCTTATTTCAAGACCATTAATTCTAAACTTGTATTTTGATGATGAGTGTGGTGATCTGAACAGCTGGTTGCAAGTAGTTGCGAGCGTAAAACAACACATGAAAAAAAAAAAAAAAAAAAAAGCTCCATACGCACTAATATACAAATATCTCGTCAATTATCTAGGTATTTTTGTTCTTTTAATTCCGATGTGGATAAATATTTAAACTGTTGACGATTTGTGACAATGCAGACGGAGAACAGCTCGAGATAATAAACAAGTTCTATTTTTGTTATGGTAGGTGCGCCTAAGGCAGGCAGAGAGTCAACGGCGGGAACAGTGGTCGAGTGCGAAAAGAGGGTCCCGGAAACGTTCAAAGGTTAACATAGATCTCTCGAAATGGCATGCGATCAAAGAAATATTATTTCACTTTTGTAACATTAACGAGGGTTAGTATTTCGTCTTTCAATGTTTCAACAGGAGTTGACGTATCCAAATGCCTTGAAGCGTATACATATGCGGAGAAAGAAGACTTTGTACAAGAGGGAAAGCATGGCTTTAGTTTGCCAACGCTCTTCCTTGAGATGGCGCTATAGAATCCAAGGCTTGCCCAATGGCGATGGCAGAATCATAGCTCCTTTCTGTGCGTGAGTTCAGACGTTTTCTCTGTCCGGGTCTGCCGTGGAGGCTGCGAGGAAAGAAATAATAATGATGATAAAGCAGCACCGTTCTGTAGAAAAACGCGCCCATGACGTTTGCAGGCAACATTTGAAGTCCCCGTAAGGTTTTATTGTATTTTTTTCACCCATCTAGTTTTTTGCTAAATATAGGATTTGCCTCGTTCAGGTCTGAGGCTCCTTGCTACTCAAAACTGTGATGCAAATAATTTTTTGTCCAAGGCGCCACCACTTTCGGCCACTGATCATGGAATCTTGACGCTTTGATGCCTTTGGAACACACGGACACATGAAAAAAAAAAATAAAAAAAGACGATGAGAACTCGCGACTGTCATGGTTGACAACTTGAGTTCTATTGTCTCGTATATGAAAATGCTTATTCCCAAGAGCTCCGGTTGCATTTAAACGTGTATAATGTTGGATCCATGAGTTTGCAATGTTCTCTGGGCCTTACGTGCTACAACGCGACGTCTTCTTTTCCTTCTTCTCCAGATATTTTTGCATCTTCTGTTATTATGATCCCACTGATACGAATGCCGCTTGAGATCTCCGAGGCATTTGAAGCCCAAGCGACTTCAGGTGCTTCTAAAAAAAAAATCTGCACCATGACGCCTGGCATGTCCCATCGTCGAACAAAAGCAGCCAACAAGTAGCCAAAAACACATTTTGACCATTAGTACTTTCCAGATGTCAGCTGGTCTCTTGCAGTGTTGTGTTTCTTTCTCATCTTGGACTTTTGCAATAATCGCTGTACTGCTAGGCCTATCACCGACTTCTACATGTGTGTACGCCATGTATGCACTTGTGCCATGGGCTCGCGGGCACCGCAGAAGGTAACGCATGCACTCACGTGGGATATCCAAATTTTAACTTCTAAGTTGACAACATTTGAATGTTATTATTATAATAATAATAATAATAAATAAATGTTATTACATGCATCAATTAGACGTTTTAGCATTCAGCCAAGATCTCCAGGGAATCGGAGTTCCTTAACAGCGCTGGTCGTCTAACTGGTTTAGATGCATTTCCCCTCTGGGCTTTCTCAGACCCTTCCTCTGAGGCTCGAGGCACTCAGATGACGTATTGGTTCCAAGCTCAGCCTACATCTAACTTTCGGTTCAACCATGTTCACTTCAGAATGCTCTCCAATTTGAAACAGAGTTCCAGTCTTTAGAAACTCTCTTTATTTTTTTTTTTTTTATTGCTACTTCTCATACATCAAATTGCATTTTCATGACCCTGCCAATCCGAGTGTTTGTCATGCTCGAATCCCACAACTTGTAAACAATCGCGTTTCAACTTCATGGCTTTGCCATGTAAGTTTTGCGCAAGACATTTTTCTTGACTTTGCCTGTCGAGGTTTTTGGAAGTTCTTCAACAACAACAATCTATAATTTTGTTAGCCGGTATTCTACCTTCTAAGTCGCTTCAACAACATACCTCCTTTGGAATCTGATAGCCTCCTAAGAACTGTCGCAGCCACTTTCGGATGTCTGCTCCGTCAATATTTTGACTGGGATCCTGTAAACTGAATACTTGTTAGCATGGCCAATAAAGAGCCTGTACAAAGACCGTCGTTAGTGTCAACTCACGTAATGAAGGCGTATGGTACCTCGCCATAATGATCGTCGGGAATTCCAATGACAGCTGCTTCAAGCACATTGTGGTACTTGACGACATGTCCCTCCACAGCTACCGAAGAAATGTTCTCTCCGCCAGAAATAATAATGTCCTTCGCGCGATCCATAACTTCTACGGCCCCATCTGCATGCACAACTGCAAGGTCACCCGTGCGGAACCAACCGCCTTCAAATGCCTTTGCAGTCGCTTCAGGGTCGTTATAGTACCCCTTGGCAACAATGTTTCCACGAATCACAATTTCGCCCAGATCCTCCCCATTGTGGGCGACTTCCTGGTCCAGTTTCCCTTCTCGCACCACCTTCATGTTGGCTGAAGTGATAAAACTGAAACCTTGCCGCGCCATGAGCTTGTAAATCTCATCAGAAGGCAAGTGATTCCACTCCTCCATAAAGTACCGCCTTGCAAATGGTCCGTAAGTCTCGGTAAGCCCATAAACATGAACAGGCATCAAATTGTGCCCAATCATCTCTGAAAACAATTTGGCACTGGGAGGGGCGGCGGCCACTACAACGTTAACCTCTTTTGGCAGTCGCACGGCCTTTTTACTGTTCAACAGCATGGTGTTGACAGTTGGAGCAGCGCAGAAGTGTGTAACGCCGTCATTAAGCAAAATGTCCCAGACGTAGTCGACGTCAATCTTACGAAGACAGATGTGGGTCCCTCGCACTGCAGTCACCGCATATGGGTACGTCCACCCAGCTGCATGGAACATAGGAAGCGTCCAAAGATACGTGCACCGGTTTCTGCCAAATGCGGTTTGACAGTTGAGCTTGCTCTCGGCGATCTGGGCAATCGCTCCGAGATATATACCTCGATGAGTATATTCCACGGCCTATCAGTTAGTAGCTGTATGCGTTTGTAAAAAAAAAACACTTCTAAATTAACTTACCTTTGGATTTCCTGTGGTTCCACTGGTAAAGAACAGGCCGATTGTAGCGTTTTCATCCACGTTCTCCGCGTCCAGACCATCCCAGCCGTCAGTGTAGATTAATTCAGTGAATGCCATGCCTTCTTTAACAATCTTTCCATACTCGCACCCGAGTTTATCAACCTCGCTATCAGCGACATCTTTATCAACCACAATGCGTCTTTGACCCTCAATTGGATCGGCCAGTTGCTTAAACTCCTGGTCCACAATTACTAAATCTGCACTTCCCAGGTTTAGAACGTACTCAATCTCACCTTTTGTCAGCCTATAGTTGACTCCCATCACAATGGCTCCGGCAGCGCTTGCGGCAAAGAGTGTCTCCAGGTGGGCAGGAGTGTTTGGGCCCAGAATGGCGATTCTTTTGTATCCATGATGCTTGAAGTAATACGCCAGTCCCTTGACTCGCTCTGCCAGCTGGAAATATGTTCTCGAGTAGCTTTTACCCGTGATTGATCTATGTACAAGAGCCTTGGCGTTGGGTTCCAGAAGAGCCGCACGAGGCAGGAAAAATGCTGGATTTAGCTCGTGGTCGTTGGGCAAAGGCTCGACACGCTCTGAATGGTTTGATAGGGGTCGTTTTTCAACAGCTGAAGATCTCGCCGTGGAAAGCTGGTTGAGTAATTGATTGAGACGTTGCACGGGGGCCATTGGTACAGATGTAGACGTAGATGAAGAGCAAAAAGTTGTTTGCCGTTAGATTATCGATATTACGCTGTATTTATACTTGACTTTCGGTGTGGCTCAATGTGAGATGGGCGGTGATGTTTCGAAGATCTTCGGTCAACACTCGGAGGAGAGGCAACTGTCTTTCTTGGCGTCAACTACCCCACCATGGCTATTGTTATTATGTAACGATTTTGCGGGGAGAAAGGTCACGTGGATTTTGACCTGGTAAGAAAGTGTGCTCAAATATACAGTTTTCGAGAAGTGATTAAGCGTATATATGGGAATGAGAAATCATTCAGGGTAATGCAGGGCTGATCTATACTAACTCACGATTCTTACTCCACTCGTTTAGTGAGCAGCTATCAATATTGAAATGTGAGCCGAGCAAAGTTTTGAGCCGATGATCTCTACTAAGGGATTGATTGGCCTAGACCGTCTAGGCCATTTAGACAATCAGCACCACCGCTAATGGACTCGGGTCCCCCGGGTATCCTGGCTGGCTGCTAACGTCTATAGAGTACGTAAACCGCAGTTGACAATAACAAAAATAATAATAAAAATTTGAGACGTAAAGACATCTGTACCAGCTGTGTCCGTAATATAAATTTAAGACACAGAAACTTTTTTACTCGATCTGAGCTAATCGAAGGGACTTGATACTTCGTGTCCAGACTCGTGTAATCCAATGCGAGTTAATACTGGTATTACGACTTCTCTAGCGTACTCTCAATTTTATAAAAGCTTGAGATCTTTCGACACCCATGGGCGTATTAGATAGCATGGATTACCCAGTTGAAAAATTACCTAATACGAAAATTTCAGTCTTGCGCCAAAATTTTCACTTTTTATCAACTCCTCCTTCTTTTCCTTTTCCATCTCACTTCTATTATCTATATATCGGGTTTGAAGTCTTGATAGATATATATATATATCTCACACATATACATAGATATATATATAGCACAATAAAATCATGTCTGTGGCTTCTAAGGTAAGTGCAAAGAATGCAGTTCTTCAATCCATCAAAATGACTAACAAAATGCGTGATAGAATTTGTTCGCCATCCTGGGTGCGTTTTTCGTCTAGATCCCCTCATCAGAAGTGACTAACGTATCCTATAGGTGATGATGGTGAGACCGCTCCCGTCGTGAAGAAGGTTGCCCCTAAGGCAGAGCCTGCTGCCCCCATCCCTGGTGCTGCCCGCCCTGCTGCCCGCAAGGACAACAAGAAGCCCTCTGGCTCTGAGGCTGCCTTCAAGGACCGCAACAATGGCCGCTCCGCCAACCGCGCCAAGTCCACTGAGGGTCCCGCCCCTGCCAACAGACGCCAGAAGAACCCTCGTCCTGACAGACACTCCCAAACCGGCAAGGTTGACACTGAGAAGAGAGTCAACAAGGGTTGGGGTGACAACAAGAAGAAGGCTGAAGACGAGGCCGTTGGCGAGGCCGTTGCCAAGGCTGACGCCGAAAAGGCTGCTGCTGAAGAGGCTGCCCCCATTGAGGAGGTTGACACCTCCGTCACTCTGGAGCAGTATCTCGAGGACCTGAAGATCAAGGCTGCCGAGCTCGAGGCCAAGAAGCAGCTCCGCAAGCCCAACGAGGGCGCTGACGAGGGCAAGTGGAAGACCACGAACGCTCTTGACAAGAAGGAGCAGGAATCTTTTGTCGCTGCCTCCAAGACCAAGGCTGTCCGCTCCAAGGCCAAGAAGGAGAAGGTGCTCCTTGAGATTGCTGCCACTTTCGCCTCGCCTTCTTCTGACCGTCCCGAGAGACGCGGTGGCGACAGACGCGGCAACGCCAACAATGCCGGCAAGCGTGGTGGTGACCGCAAGCCCCGCAATGCTGCTGCCCCTGCTAAGGCTGTCAACATCTTCAGCGCCGCTGAGTTTCCCGTTTTGGGCGCCTAAGCCCATTCATAGTTCAAAGAGACTAATGCAACTTTAGACTACTTAACCCGTGTGTATGCGCGTGCACGTGTGTATATACAAGATATAGCACACAATCCATCTTAGAAGTATTCAAGACAATTTATGAACGATACTGATTAGGATTCTGCTAGGAGTTGCAGAGTATGGTAATGATACCCTGCCTTACGCTTGTAAATAAGAAGGTATTTCGCATGCCTAGTAGATCTAGATCTAGATCTATCTTGTGACAATTCACGGATTCAAAAATAATAAACATTTTCAAAGCACACATTAGCCGAACATTGTGCAATATTTGGAAATAGCAGTGGAAATTGGTAGCTAAGTTTCACAACTGATTGTAAGTTACCAAGAACATACTAGCATCTTCAAGCGCATACCTTGGTTCCAACCAAAAATAACTGGACGACTCTAAAAAGAAAAAATGACATCTCCGATGCAGGGAATTGAACCCTGATTTGCCCGGTGAGAGCGGACCGTGCTAGCCATTACACTACATCGGAATTTCATGTCAGTGTAAAAAAGCCGGATGGCTTTTTGCATGGTACAGGAGATAGGAGGACCGATGGCAAGGGCCGACGGGAACGACCCGGGCCTTGCAAGTATAAGAGCTTTGAGAACGACGGTGATGAAAGTAAGAAGATAAAATATAACGTGAATTTGTACTATGTTTCGCTGGTCCAGAAATAAAAGAAGCTATGGAGGATAAACTAAAATATATATACTTGAGATGAACTTGAGGTGACATGAATTAGCCTGAATAAGATTAACGCAGTGTAATCGTTGAAGGCGTTGCGTGACCGGATTGAAGGATGCTCCAGTGAAGCAAGATTAGAGCGAGATTATGAGCCGGGTAAAAATAGTTAAGATGACGTGACTCGAAGAGGAGCACAGTAAGACAAACAAGCAGGCATTCAACGAGGGGAAGATAATAGTCGGAGGAGT